>JAANSP010000871.1:6581-18045 GCA_036850745.1 Homidia socia
AGGAATTTTTTTGTGCTGAGGGAGAGGGGGTTACTTGAGAATGATAATAATTTTCTTTTCTTCTTTTTTGGAAATTATTTTATTTTTATTTTCTTTGCATGCATTTATTGTACGCGAGTATAGTTCTCTGACGCTGGTTGTGGTTACGTCAACTATGTACTCATATAGCACACAAAGGATCTCTGTGTTGAACATGCGTGTTTAGAACAAGTTTTTTTTAAACATAGCTTCGGTTATAGAGGTAGGAGCAATTTTTTTTTTAAAAAAAAAGAGAGTCGAGGGGATCATCCATTATCCATCAATCACCACCACCACATTTTCGTAAACTATTATATTGTGCACACCATGCAAGTTTTGAAGAAGAAAAAAAGTGGCCCCTTCACACATGAACGCCAAAACACGACATAAATGTTTCTTCTTCTCCTCCACCTCCACAACTCCATAATAATGTGCACTCCATTTCATACTATACGTATATATAAGCGTTGTCGCGTTCTTTTGTCGTCGTGCTCGTGTTCGTCCACCGTCGTCGTTGACCACCATACCATATCGTTCTCGTGCTTCTTCGCCATCTACATATCTCGTCGCTGATCTCATCTCACTTTGAATTCGTGTTTGTTCGCTGCTTTTGACCATCATGTTCATCACCCACCACCGCTAGTAACTTTGCGACTCGGACGGGGGAGGAGGAATATTATCCTTTTCATTACTCACCTTCTCTCTCTCTCTCTCTCTTTCTACCTTACATACTTTTAACAAATCTATCCATCCAACAAACAATCCACCACACAAACACACTCTCTGCATATTACTATTTCTTCTCTTCTTCTCCTTCTTCTCTCTCTCTCTCTCTCGTTCTCGTTCTCCTTCCATATATCCCGACGAGAACCTGCGCTGCGCACACGCAAAGATGAAATAAAACTCACCCTCTTGTCTATATCTCATATAAAAAAGGAACCCCAAAAAAAACACATACACGAGCATACATATATACGCTGCTATGTATCAGTAGTAGGCGTGAGATATTTTTTTTCTCTTCTCTTCTCTTTATACATATTCTCTCTCTCTCCATATAACAAGAAAACTAGAAGAATCTATTCTAAAAAAATTCACTTTTTTCTCCTTCTCCTATTCAAAAAAAACTACGTTGTGTTCTGAGTACACATCACTCGTTCTGTCCATCGAACGTCCATTTAATAAAAAATATACACACATTAGTAATATTAATAATAGCTCGTTATCGTGGTTGAGATAATGAGATTCTAAAAAAGAGAGAATCATTTAAAAGTGGCGTTTTTTCTTCTTCTTCTTCGTTTTTTATATTATTCCGGGAGGTTTTAATAAAAACAAAAAAACAAGTGAGAAATTGTTCGAAAAAAATGCGATTTAAAGTGATGATGTTGAGTGGGGTGCTGGTAATAGTGGGAGTGCTATTATCGGGCAGCCTTGCTTTTTCCAGTGGGGGTGGTTTGGGTAGTAGTGATGGGAAGGTGAGTTCAAAATATTACCAAATTGAGGGTTCATTTTTTCTTTGAGTTGTTTTTGAGATAACAATAATTGAACGTGTTGTGATTTTTTCTTCTTCCTCTTGTGAGCAGGGAGATGAGCAGCAGCAGCATACAACACCGGATACTACGAAGAAATTGTCGTCGAGTAATAGTAATAATAATTTCGCTAATAGTAATAGTAATCTGCTGCTCCAAGGTGGGGGTGCTGCACAGCAGCAGCAGCAACAGCATTTCGAACCGAAGGTATAGGAGGGTTTTTTTCTCTTTTCTTCTCACAAATCAACTTGATTTTTTTTCTCTCATACAACTTATTTTTTAACCCAAATTAGGTCGCCATCTTCTGCCCCCCACAATCATTCAAACAAACACAACAACAACCAGATTACAACAGCAACGATGACATCTTCTCCAACAAAAACACGGACTCTTCATCATCCTCATCCTCCACCTCAACCACCACCAATAAACAATCAAGATCAAAACCCAACAACTCCAAATCCCCCTACCCCCAGTACCTAACCCAGTACATCACAAAGTCCGGAGAATGGCTCCCAGACCTCTCGAGAAAATCAACCTGCACACACGACAAGCTAGAAATCCTCCGCCACTGCCAACGCCTCTACCCAGACAAAGACATCACCAACATCGTCGAGGCGAACAAACCAACCCGGATCTCGAACCTCTGCAAAATCAGCGGAACGTCAGGTGGCGGAGCGGGAAAGGTCAAGTGCGTTGGTAGGGAGGAGAACAGAAACGGAGGGAGTATGGGTCACACCGTACAGGTGCTTGGAGTCGCCATTCCAGAGTGACGCGTTGCTCGTGCCGAGTCCTTGTATATTTGATCATATTCATAACGCGTCGACCTGTTTGGAGACTAGGGCTTGGAACGTGACCGCGAAGAGGAGTTGTGATGGGAGGAATATGGAGTTGAAGAGTTATGCTATATTGTTGCCGTGTGGGGTTGGGTTGTTTGCTGGGGTTGAGTTTGTTTGTTGTCCTGTTGAGAAGAGTAGTAGTGGGGGTGGTGTTAATGGGAAGAATAGCTTTGTTCATGATCTTGGGGTGTTTAGTGCTCCGGTTAAGGATGTTGGGGATGGTGTTGAGGATAATGATGATGATGATGAGGAGGATGAGGAGGACAATGATGACGAGTACGATGAGGATGAGTATGATGATGACTACTTGGGGGATGGGAATAATAAATGGAGACAAGAAGTTTGGGGAACGTGAGTATTTTTTTTGGAAAGAATATACTTAACATTTTGGTTATTTCTTTCTGATATTTAATAATCATGCTTATCATTCTTTGTCTTCATTTACAGCAACAACATCCACATCAACTACAACCACCACAACTACAACAACCACAACTACAACCATCCCACCTTTAATAGACCCATACTTCCGCCGCTTCGACACGTACAACGAGCACTCAAACTACAAGTCAGCGCTCCACCGCCTCGAGTCAGTCCACCGCTCCCGAATGCAGAAAGTAACCCAAGACTGGAACGAAATGGAAGCAAAGTACCAAGAGATGCGTAACGAAGGACTAACTAAAGAAGCCGAGGAGTTCAAGCACACGATCACGCTCCGTTTCCAGAAAACGATAAAATCACTTGAGGAGGAGGGCCAGGCGGAGAAGCGGCAACTGATCGCTGTCCACCAGCAGCGTGTGCTGGCTCATATTAACGAGCGGAAGAAAGAGAGCATGGAGTGCTACACTCAGGCGTTGAACGAGAGGCCACAGAACGTGAACAAGATCCGGAAGTGTGTTGAGAAGCTGATGAGGGTGTTACATAAGGATAGGCATCATACGCTGGCTCATTATAAGCATTTGTTGAAGAGTGGTGGGGGTGGGGGGGTTGAGGAGGAGTATACGCTGCAGAGGCTTGTTGATGATGAGGGTGCTTCATAAGGATAGGCATCATACGTTGGCTCATTATAAGCATTTGTTGAAGAGTGGTGGGGGTGGGGGGGTTGAGGAGGAGTATACGCTGCAACGGCTTGTTGGGATTAGTGCTACCGCTAGGAGTTGTCTTCAGATGTTGAACAGGTTAGGTTGGGGTTTTTGTGTTTTTGGGGTAGAAAGAATAATTGTCTTGATTAAATTAAATTGTCATTCATCTGTGCAGGTACGGAAATCTAGCCGACGAGCTGAAGCCCCTGATCGAAGACTACGTGCTCTCGTTACAAGGCCGTGACGATCCACCAGGCTCGCTCCTCACCGCAACCCGTGACACTGAACAACTGTTACTCCAAAAGTACAGGAGCCAAGTGATCAGGAAGTACGCGTCATCATCATCATCAGCGAACATTGACGAGGATAACGGGAGCGAGGATGACGTTGTTATAAACACATCTGCACCACCGGTTATCAACGCGTTCATGAGTAGCAGCAGCAGCGTAACTACTGAAGGGAGCACCACCACTGGGGCAGCTGCGTTCACTACTAATACGGCGCAGTATCGTGTTAGCAGCAGCAGCAGTAGTACCAGCAGCCCACCTGTGATTGTCGAGGACAGTGGCGTTGATGATTACGTTGGTGGGGAGGAGCACGAGCATGATCATGAGGAGGGTGGCGTTGCTCACGCTCTTGTTCATGATGGCGTTGGTGGTGGTAGTAAACTGGGATCTTCTTCTTCATCTGGGGGTAATGGGGATAGGAAGGAAACGCGGGGGTTGAACAGTGTTTTTGATCAGGTGAGTTGGTTGGCGTAGATACTTGGAGTTTGTAAGATTTAGTTAGAGTTTTAGTTAAAATTTGTTTGTGCTTGTTTTTTGGCAGACATATACGGTTCGAAGAGAGGTGTACCACTACCGGGAAAACAAGTCTGTGTATTTCACCATGGCGTTTGCTGGGATCGCGATTGTGGGTGCCATGGTGATTGGGCTCGTTGTTCTCAGGAGGAGGGCTAACTCGCCCAGGAATCAGGTGAGCACGGAATAGATTTTCTTTTAAATACTTTTAATAGTATTTAATAGTTATTCTTTCTTGTTGAACAGGGCTTCTTGGAGGTAAACACAAACATGGGATTTAACACGAACAACGGTAGCGGAGGTTCAAGCGCGATAACCCCAGAGGAAAAGCACGTTGCCAACATGCAGATCAACGGGTACGAGAACCCGACATACAAGTACTTTGAAACTGCAAACACCTAAAAAANGTTGCCAACATGCAGATCAACGGGTACGAGAACCCGACATACAAGTACTTTGAAACTGCAAACACCTAAAAAAACACGACAGTTATTTACTATTATTTGTACTCACACATTCACAAAAAAACAACAACAACAAAACCAACACATTCCTTTTCTTTCTATAATTTTTTCCAAACATTTTATTGTTAATTTTACGCTAGACTGAAACTGTGTTTGAAGAGATGAAAAAAGCACGTTGTCATGTGTGTGGGTTTTCCTGGATTGATTAAAAAAAATATAAACTAATTTCCACTATTTTTCTCTCGTTTCTCATAATACCTTAAGATTTAATCATCATGTTTAGCTGTGTACATAAAATGTAAGAGAAAAATTGTTACCAATAACTACACTAAAAAATAATACCTACTTAAAAACACATCCTTGTATAGAAAAGCTGACATAAACGTAAAAGAATTTTTTTTCTGTCTGGCTTCAGTCTATCAAATATCGTGTAAACTCGTCGTCATCGTTACTTAATAATATTTTTCAGAAAGAAAGGCAAAATATAAGTGTACTCCCTACTCTCTCTATCTATCTGCTTTTAACTTTAATCGTAATTTAAGTAGTAATAATAGATTATAAGTAGATGTTAAGATGAAGGAAGAAAAAAAACAAGTTTATCCGTCTCTGAAAAAATAACTACTTAAAGTGATTTTTATTCTTTTTGTTTTGTTTTTCGCGTTGATGTCGAGTATTTTAAGTTTGTAAAACGTTTAGTTTTTAATACCTGTAAAATATTTAGCTTTAGAAATTTAATATTTTCGAGAGAACACGTAATTTTTCAAGAAAAATTAAATATTTACGCAGAATTACGATCTTTTCTTCTGAAATCAAAGAAAAATCCAATCAAAAATCGTCGTAATGATTAAAAAAATCGTAAAAAACTATCATCAATTTAATCTATCTCGTGTGTACCAAAAAGATCAAAAGTTGTAAAGAATTAAATTATGATTAAAAAGTAACTACCCTAATTAATTAAATAATATCCTCATGTCTCTCTTCAATATAAGCAGATTTAATTGACCGTGCGTGTGTATGTGTGAGTACTATACATTAATTAATTAATACATATGTGTAAAAAATTATACAATTGTCAAGGTTTTTAAGAAGAAGAAAAAAAAAACATGATAAGATGTTGTAACATATAAAAATCGAGTTTATTATTTTGTTGTCATAGTAACGTTTAATTACATTAATTAACAAACCGGTGTCAGTATTTTATAATTTCCCTTTTTGTTTTTTATTTGTGTGTGCCATATCAAGAGAAAGATTTTTTTCTTGTGTTTTGAAAAAGTTTTTCATTTAATTATGTCAGTATTATAATTATAATCCGGTGACTTTATTATTTTGTGTTTTGTGAATATATTATTATTTTTGATTTTTATTATTATAAACCCGTCGTCGTCGTGGTGGTGATATACAATAAAAAGAAGAAAAAAAAGATGAAAATAATAAATTTAACGATGATTTTAAATCGAGTGTTTTTGTAATAAAAAAATTATACAAAAAATCTAAAAACATGTGAAATTGATGTGGTTGAGTTGATTTTTTACGTCGTCGTGGTGGTGATATACAATAAAAAGAAGAAAAAAAAGATGAATAATAAATATAACGATGATTTTAAATCGAGTGTTTTTGTAATAAAAAAATTATACAAAAAATCTAAAAACATTTGGAATTGGTGTGTTGGAGTTGATTTATTTATTAGTCATGTAATTCTTCATATTAAGCACAGCAGAGCAGCAGCGCGTTGTTGTGATCATAGCAACGCCCTTGTTTGGTGGCGGTGACGCAGCAGTGTGGTGGAGAGAAAAGCAAGAAAAAGGCTTCTCTTCTGTTGCTTTCTCCTTTTCCTCGGGACGGGCGATCAATAAAAAAGTATACAAAAACTAGAGAATATACATATATATAGGTAGAAAGACAAAACACAAAGAGAAAAAAACTTTCTCCTTCGTTCGTCGGTTACCGTGAGAACACGAACACCAAAAAGTGTACAAAATATAACGTAGTATTCGCTATCTTGAAAAAAAAATATTTTTCTCTCTTCTCCTTTCTCCTACTTTCTTCACAGCAGCAGTTTGCTACCCGTCACCGTAGGGAGTGGATTTGCTGAGAGAAGAAGTCCCCTTAAAAAACACCAACCAACCTGCCTGCCTTTGAGAATTATTTTTTAATTTCTATCAAAAACAATCTTCTTTTTCTCGAACACAAAGAAAATAATCTTGCCCCAAAAAAAGAAAAGATATATAAACCATGTCTGCGAGCACAGAGCTCCCCCGCCCAAGCGTAAAAACGCTAATATCAAGTTGTCTCCTGGCGACAAAAGAGCAACTCCAAAACTGCTGCGCGAAAGTACAGGAACGCACAGCAGAGCAGATAAGCTTCGCTTCAGACCCAATGCAAAAGAAGTCGAGATCTTCACATGAGCTCACAGAGTTCGGGACGTTCGAGAAGCAGCCGAGTTTCGATGAGCTGGGGCTAGGGGCTGATAAAATTACTCAATGGCAGGTGAGGAAGAGAATAATGGAAAGATAATGTTATTTGTATGTTATTTAAAATACCTTATTTATTTTCTCTGTCTCTATTTTACAGGCGGGTTGGAACGTTACCAACGCGATCCAGGTTTCTATTATCAACAAACTGTTTTAACATAAACACACGTTTTAATATAAAAAAATACATTTTTATGCTAAAAAAACATGACTTGTATGTTTAAAGGGAATGTTCCTAGTATCACTCCCCTACGCAGTACTCCACGGTGGTTACTGGGCAATAGTTGCCATGGTAGGAGTAGCGTACATCTGCTGCTACACGGGTAAGATCCTGGTGGAGTGCTTGTACGAGGTGAACGAGAACGGGGAGCTGATACGGACTCGGGGTAGCTACATGGACATTGCCAAGATTGGGTTTGGGGAGCGGTTTGGACCTACGATCGTGAACACTGCGCAGCTTATCGAGTTACTCATGACTTGCATTCTGTACATTGTGTTGTGTGGGGATCTCATGGTTGGTATGTGAATTTGGGATGATTGGTGATGGTGGTTTTTTATGCGATTGATTGGTTAAATTGAATGATTTGTTTTTGAAAATATCAAAAATGTTACTTGAAATTCATTCATTTTACTTATAATATTGTGAACAAAAACAGATACGTTTCCAGACAAGGGAATAGACAGTCGAAGCTGGTAAGTTCCAGCTGCTGCTGCTATAAAACTAAATTATTATTAAAACACTTAATACACAATTTTACCATTATCCAATAATTAAACCCACACACACAGGATGATGCTCTCAGGAATGGTCCTAATCCCATGCGCCTTCCTCCGCTCTCTCCACTCAGTCTCAGCGCTCTCGTTCTGGTGCACAGTCGCTCACTTCCTCATCAACCTCATCATAGTAGCGTACTGTCTCGCGTGTATAGGCCAATGGAGCTTCGCAGACGTCACGCTAACGCATCGACTTCAAAACGTTCCCCATCTCACTCGGGATCATAGTGTTCTCGTACACGAGCCACATTTTTCTCCCGACACTAGAGGGCAGCATGCAGGATCCAGGACAGTTTGGACCGATGCTGGAGTGGTCTCACATTGCTGCTGCGGCGTTTAAAGCTGGGTTTGGGTTCATCTGTTTCTTGACTTGGAGGAAAATGACGCTTCAGGTTATCACTAATAATCTGCCGACTTTTTGGAAGAGTCTCGTTAACTGTATTCTTGTGGTGAAAGCTATACTCAGCTATCCGCTGCCGTACTTTGACTGCTTCGGATCTGCTTCAGGTATGATTCTTTTCTTGTTTTTCTCTCTTTCTCAAAATAAATTATAAACTTTTTACCAAATGACCACTTCCCAAATACCACAGAAAATCCTGTTCAACGGAGAACGCTTCCAACCGATTTTCGACAAGGACAACCTGCTAACAACGAAAGGCTGCGCATTCCGTGTTGGACTCGTAGTGTCCACGATCCTGTTCGCGGTGACCATCCCGCACTTCAGTATCCTCATGGGCTTCATAGGGAACTTCACGGGCACGATGCTCAGTTTCATTTGGCCTTGCTACTTCCATCTGAAGCTGAAGGGCGGGTTCCTCAGTCTCAACACCATCTGCTGGGACTGCTTCATCATTTTCCTTGGGACGACGTTCGGGATCATTGGGATTTATGATAGTGGGGAGGCTCTTGTTGAGGCTTACCAGATCGGGTTGCCGTTTTAAAAGGGAAAATGTGTTTTAACTTTTATGTGTGTCAGGTTGGTAGGTGAGGGGGGGAAGAGAAGAGAGAGATTTTTCCTTTATGTACTCCAACCACCTCTGTACATGCATTTCAATTTAATCGACGAACAGAAACAACATCTTTCTCTTTCCCTCTTTGCAAATGTTTGTTTAAAAATATATCACAGGTCTTCCAAACAAAAAAATATTATGTAGGTTATTTAGAGGGAAAGAGAAAACAAAATAAATCATGTCTTCCAAAAAACGTGACAAAATATTTCAGGAAAAAACAAGTCTTCCAAAATAAATGTATAAAAAAGTAGTGATATGTATACAATCAGGAAATATACGTAAGTTTGTTTTTGAAATATATTAGTAGATTTTGTGTTTGAGTAAAAAATAGATAGAGATTTTTAACAATAATTAAACATATGTTGTTAGTGTGTAGTGTTCAAAAAAGATTCTCTTCTCCTTGTAAAATCATCATCATCATGTCTTCCAGAAACAAACAAGCGGGGGGAGAGAGATTTAAATAAAAATAAACAAAGAAGTCTTCCATAAATGATATTATTAATAATAATAATAAATCATATAAAATAATTGTAATAATTCGTAAAAAATGCTGTGTGTAGTGATTTCAAAATGAAATGAAAAATAAAATATATCAAACCTACAATTAAAATCAATTTCTCAAGTTACCCCGTGAAAACTCATTTCCTTTCTTTCACCACCATCTCACGTTTTTTATTCATTTAAACTTTTAAATTACCTAAAAATTATTACAATTTTTATTTTAATCTCCACTGAACTAATTATCTAATTACAAAATCATCAGTTTTTTGACTAAACACTCTTTGTATCCACACAAAAGAACAACAATTTTTTTTCTAAAAAGAACCCACGCTTCTCCCTCTCAGACACTAATAATCAGTCTCATGTTATATAAAGTACACAGAAAAAAAATACCTACGACTTGTTAAGCAAACTATCGATACTGAAATTAATCGAAGACTGATGATTATGATGAGTATTATTATTATTTAAATTATTATTATTATTGCTTTTCTGACCGGATCTACCTCTACCAGCTACACCACCTCCACCTCCTCCGGTGCTACTAGTGTTACTATTACTATTATGTATCGAGCTGTTGTCATCATCCAGATCTAGGTCCAGATCTTCTTCGTCATCGTCATCATCATCATCGTCGTCGTCATCATCTGAGAACTGGAGTGACACGTTGGACTGGTCGGAAGTTGCTAGCATGTCAGAGTAGAGTTGGTGGTGGGGTCTGGATGAGGAGGATTTGTTATTATTGCTTGATGAGGTTGTGGAGCCGCTCCGTTTTGGGGAGGATTTCTGCTGTTTTGCTTCTAGTTCTCTGCGGAGGACTTGGAGGTCTACTGTTACTCCTCTTGAGGCTAGTTTACGCTTGTTGCTTTTCTAGCGTTTTTAGGAGCTGTATGATTTTTGAAGGGGGGAAAAGAGAAGAAATGTTTGTTTAGACTTTTTTTTTAATTGTTTGTTTTGAGAAAACGGAGTTTAGATTAACTGGATTATCATGCAAACTTGATGATGCTTAAAATTTGTGGATTTTGACAATACAAACAAAGTAGTACGGTCTAACTTTACTAATATGAGTAATAAACGAGTTGTATTTGCATGGAGGAGTTTTACAAGAGTTATGGAGGAGTTGTACATGAGTTATGGAGGAGTTGTACATGAGTTAAGGAGGAGTTGTACAAGAGTTATGGAGGAGTTGTACGTAAGTTGCGCATGAGTTACAGAGAAGTTATAGAGAAGTTATAGAGAAGTTGTACAGAAATTGCGCATGAGTTTTGGAGAAGTTGTAGATTTGGAAACTTTACCTTCTCCACTTTTTCAGTACATTATAGTTATATTATCAGGTTTTGATGATGATTTCTTGAAATTGTTTTCGCATAATAATGATCTTGTTATCTGGATTGTATTTTAAGAACTAAATATGTAAAGGGCAATTATTTTCCCTGCTAAACGATTTGGAAATGGAAATGTATTTGGTAATAGTTTATATAGCGTTTAGTGAAAGTAGCGTCCGTTTTTTGCTGCGTCTTCGCTACAACCGAGTACTAACAACACACGAATAGCGACTCCTACATACACATTATTATTATAATCTATGACCTTCAAAAAAGCAGAACTTGCAAGCAATTTTAAGTGAAAATGAAATTTATGAAAAGAGTTTGCTTATACGGAAAGTGTCAATGCGTGAAAAAAGGTGCACAAACGTCAAGGTCGATATCAAGTAGCGCAATTTACAATGAACAAATAACTAACTCCTCCATATATTACTCCCTCCTCCAAAATACCCATCATCCCATATAAAAACCCAGTATTTTTTCCAATAAAATAAAAAAACAAAATATGCAGCTTACACACACCTTCTTCTCCCTCCGCATCTGTTCCTTCTTGGCGAGCTCGTCAGGAGGAATGGGTTCCCCACTGCAAGTCTGAGGATGAGCGTTATGAGCAGGTCTCCCAGGTCCTTTCTTAGTGTGCTCCCGTTTCCTCCA
>JAANSP010000872.1:0-18044 GCA_036850745.1 Homidia socia
CACGGTGGTTTCCGAGATGAGGGGTAATCCATTCACTGCTTGACCATGTGTATTGGCTTTCCACGTTTCTCGCGTCATCAATAAATGCTTTGTTGTTGTTGTACATGACTCTCGGATTTGCGAATGCAACAATTGTATTGTTGAGTGAACTCCTTGGGGAGTTAGAAGCCCAAAGTCAAATAGGTTGGTGAGGTGAAGACAAAAGTTTCTGTAAAGGTTCTTTTGAATCAACTCCTTCCCGTGGAGCTCTACAAACCGTTTACAGGCAAACGGGATTTGACAATCTCCGACGTAGCTAATAAAGAGAATGGTATAAAATGCGTGGTTATAAAACAAATCTATATGCATGCACAAGCAAATGACAAAATGCATAAAATGTCAATTTCAAAAATGGTTTTTAAAAAACTTACTTGTACTTCATTACGTGCAGATTCCACAACTTCATTAGCTCTTTTTCTCCTTCGTTGACATCTGTAAATTCGTCAATCATCATTGTCGTTTTGACACGTAACCACTCTGGATCAGGCTCTCCTTCAGAGTCTACGTCAATCTCACGAGGGTGGATTGGTAAGCAAGTGGACGTGTGATGGTAGAGTCTAGGTGAAGAAAACAACACGAGAACAAATTGTCAATTTATGGTGAAATATAAAAATTCATTATCTCTTTCTCTTATTTTTTAAATTGGACATTATCGCGTCCAGTTTAGTACTTGTACCTGTTGTGGCCCGTTATATAGGTTCTTCGTTGGTCTACATCCTTTTCATCACAGTCAAAAAACTCTTGCAGAGTTTGTTTGTAAGGTTTTGGCCTACAAAACGAGTATGGAAAACACTTCTGTGCGTTTGGTGGGACCATTCCTTGCAAAAGCTTCACCGGGTGGCTGACATACAAGGTCATACGCGGACCCGGTGTATGATCCATCGTACGAGTCATTAATAGCCACATCAATCTTTGCGCCATTCGGGATCGGCTACAATAATTTCAAGTAATAAAGTATTATTAGTAGAGTAACTCAACTCTGCTGGTTTTAATGAATTATGCAAAGATAATATTAAGCAAAGGAATCGAAACTTACTGAGTACGTAAAGAGATACCGTGGATGACAAAGTTTCAAATGTTTCATAAGCGAGTAGAGTTGCATGCAGTTGATGGAACACCAGGGGCAGCGCAAATCATCCCGAGATTCGGTTTGTTGCTGGCTGTTGCTGCCGTAAATAAATTGATAGATAACGCGTACCGAATTCCGCATTTCTTGGCATGCCAGAGAATTTTTTGAATTTTCATCATTTAAAGCACCTTCTAAAATAAACTGATAGATAACGCGTACCGAATTCCGCATTTCTTGGCATGCCAGAGAATTTTTTGAATTTTCATCATTTAAAGCACCTTCTTCTGTCATAGAATAAAAACACAATCATGTTATAAAACACATTCATCATGGTGGAATAGACAGACAATGACAATAGATGATGACGGTATTCCAAAAAAATCATACTTTTTAAAGCAGCACAAAGGAGAGGCGGTGGAGGATCGACGTACTTGGGTTGCGATTCACTTGACGTTCTGATTGCCACACAAACTTTGGCACACCTCCCTGCTGGTTTCGCCTGCTAATAGAATAAAAACACACTCATGTTATAAAACACATTCATGATGGTGGAAGCAGAAAAAAGATAATGACGGTATTCCAAAAAACATACTTTTTAAAGCAGCACAAAGGAGAGGCGGTGGAGGATCGACGTACTTGGGTTGCGATTCACTTGAAGTTCTGATAGCCACACACACTTTGGCACACCTCCCTGCTGGTTTCGCCTGTTCCAAAACTTTTGAGTGCTTCTGCGTCAAAAAATGCACAATGCAAAAAAAGGAATTGAAATTATTGGAAGCAGTCATACATAATGAAGCAATCCAAGTCCCAAATTTTATACCTCATCAAAAGTCTCCCAAGATATTTCTCGCCGTATCCGTTGATGACTGATCTTGTTTTCGCCCCCTCTCTGCAACTTTCTTAGTTGTAGGTCCAGGTCGATTTCTTTGATTCTATCTCCGGGGATGTCGTGTTCGTACAGTGAAATGTGTCCGGTGTACACGATAAATTCTTCCAGCTTATCTCCGGCAACTCCTCCGCCAGCACCACCGTTGCCCGTCTTACTATTAGTTTCCCCATCATAAATAAAATTTTCACGGTCTTTTGTTGTTGGCGCAGATCTCCTTCTTTTTGCCTTTGGTTCATCACTAGTGTCACTATTATAACTGTTTCTACTGTTTAAATGGTTTGTCTGTTGGTCGGATTTGCTAATATTATTTTGTTTTTGCAAGAATTTCCTAGGAAGGGTTACACGTATAACCAGTTTAAAACTTCGCACTGTATGTCCGTTGGTACCGAGTGAACACAGTTCAACGGGAATAGGTACGACTGGACAATTTTTCGGATACGGAATATTAATATCGTGGGAAGGTTTAGGAGAAGAGGGTGAATGTATTTTTAAATCGACACATTTCTCAAAAACCTTTGTAACAGGACCAGCACCTTCTTTTCTCTTATTAAAACACACCCGAAGCAACGCACACATCTACCCTGGCTCTAGTATCCGGATGCCCTGTTAAAGAAGCAGACAAAAGAAAAACATGGCAATTTATTGCTTAAATTTTTACTATGCATAAATTTTTTATATTACCATCCCTTGATTAAGGTACTTACACAATTGCCCATCAGTGAGTCCCATCACAATGACATTAAAAAATTTTATTGGTCCTTTTGTCTGGAAGGTTCCAAGATTGCCTTTCGTCAAGTGGTGGGGAGTTCGTGGCGAATGCTTCTTTTCATTGAGCATGTTTATGCTCATATCATCCACCTTGAAAACGGAACGTGTGTGATGGGTCCTGGACATGCGGCTTTTCATGTACGAAAGGTTTCTGTGCAGAAATATTGGCTGAAACAAACAAAAAGTCCTTTTGTCTGGAAGGTTCCAAGATTGCCTTTCGTCAAGTGGTGGGGAGTTCGTGGCGAATGCTTCTTTTCATTGAGCATGTTTATGCTCATATCATCTACCTTGAAAACGGAACGTGTGTGATGAGACCTGGACATGCGGCTTTTCATGTACGAAAGGTTTCTGTGCAGAAATATTGGCTGAAACAAACAAAATGAAAATTAGTCAGTAAATTAATCCCACACAGTTAATCACTTTGCAGCACCTTTTGAATAAAGGGAAAAGGAAACTTACAGACTCCAACATCCGTGCCCGAAGAAACCTATATATCTGCGTAGGTTCTGAAAGATGCAAAGAATGAGTTTTAGCACCAAGAAAAATGGACAGTGTGTATGCAAATATTGCAAATTCAAAAGCACATGCACTTACTTTCAAAGGTTGTCAAAAAATTATCTCTATCCTTCTCAAAAACTTCAGCTTTCATTTTCATAACCGCCGTGCTTGGCTGCTGCGGTCAACAGACTCCAACATCCGTGCCCGAAGAAACCTATATATCTGCGTAGGTTCTGAAAGATGCAAAGAACGAGTTTTAGCACCAAGAAAAATGGACAGTGTGGGTGTATGCAATTTTAAAACTTAAAAGCACATGCACTTACTTTCAAAGGTTGTCAAAAAATTATCCCTATCCTTCTCAAAAACTTCAGCTTTCATTTTCATAACGGCCGTGCTTGGCTGCTGCGGTCCACTTTTCCCTTCTGTACCCCCAGCCGACACAATGGCACCTCCCCCTTCAACAATGTCTCCACCGGAAGCCCCATTGAATACCACTTCCGCTTCCCTCCACACCACAAACACTCCCAGAAGTGGACATGGCCGAAGGTGTATTGTTGCCACTGCCAGAGACCACTACTCCTGCTGGACTGTGTCCATGATGATTCGTCGTCGTCGTATCACTAGCTTTTCTTTTTGTACCTCCATTTCCCCCGCTGCTGGCCACTGAGGACGCCCCAGGCATCCCGAATTCTCACCGACTGGAACTCTCTCAGTGCAACCTTTCCAGCTCTTTTTAAACTCCAACTTCCACAATCGTTCAACTCCCCAGCAATTAAATGCTCCCAACTACGAGTATTATTATTATTTATTTTATTTCATCCATTCTTTAGCCAATTTTAATTTCAATTGATGGGGGTGAGGAGGAAGAGAACTTTGGACAAGACACAGAACACAGCGAATTGAAAATTGGTGAGTCTCTTTCTTTTTACCACCACCTCATCACATCCTAGTCCGTAGTCTGCACAAAAGATGTAGAGGGGAAGAAAGAGTCTCTTTCTTTTTACCACCACCTCATCATATCACATCCTAGTCCACAGTCTGCACAAAAGATGTAGAGGGGAAGAAAAAGGACATTTGGCCAGAAAACGGAACATCATCTACCACCAAAGTAGATTACCACCACCACCAGCAGCAGTAACACAAACACAGCCATACACACACGGACGGAGAAAATAGAAGATGGGGATTGGATTGGGGATGTAAATACTCGCTCACTGAAGAGCACAAAAAAGCACTCTGAAAGTCTGAAAGTACACAGATGAGCATTGAAAGTGTACGGAGGAAGAAGAAGGAGCGACAAACGACGAGAGAGAGCTGAGAACAAGAACACCACAGATGAAAACAGTTGTTGTGTTTTTATTTTATGGGTTTTCTTTCTGCAGCAGAGCGGAGAAGGAGAAGAAGAGAGTAGTAGGGATCACTGTTCGCTGCTGCTCCACCGCACCGTCCACCGTCCTCCTTCATTCTTTTTGTCGAAAAAGAGATGAGAATGAGACGTCTTCGTCTTCTTTTTTGGGAGAAAAAAACTCGACTCCTATCCTCTCTTCATTTCTCGCAGGGTTCAACTCTTTTTTGGAGGGTAAACAGTCCGCTTGGTTGAGCCAATCGTGGAAATCCTCTCTGCCTGCTGCTCTGGCTCTGCTCCACTACTTTTCCTTGACAAGACATCCTCTTTTTTGCTCTGATGATGGGGCTGCTGCCTTTTGTACTTTTTACTCTGAGCTCTGCTCTTTTTTAATGGAGATAAGAGCACGCAAACATTCCTGTGCAGTCATAGGAGGCATCCTCCTGTTATAAATGCGTAAATTTCTTAGCCGCCATTAACTTGCTTATGTAAACGGCGAAAGTATCGTGCACTGTGAATGCTTCCACACAAAGAGGTATTTGCACCTTTCTTTTTACTTTGGTGGGTGCGTGGTGCGTGCATGTCCATAAATGCGATAGAGAATGGGAGAGAAACTAATGCATGGATGGATGCAGAGCAGTGCTTGAGCATGGATAGTAGTGGAGTAGTGAAGAATACTTGGGTTGTCTATTACCACTACCACCAAGTACCACTGAATAACATACCATATAGCAT
Source organism: Homidia socia (assembly GCA_036850745.1). Classification (NCBI taxonomy): domain Eukaryota; kingdom Metazoa; phylum Arthropoda; class Collembola; order Entomobryomorpha; family Entomobryidae; genus Homidia; species Homidia socia. The sequence goes on from JAANSP010000872.1 coordinate 5,344, forward strand.
AGGTGGATGAATGATGATTGATTGTGATTACTCTACTGAAATGAGCTTATCTATCATTTAGTGAGAAAAAAATCGTTTTTCATTTTGGAATTGAATGGAAGTTGGAAGTATGCATATACAATGATTTTTATTTTTAGCTGTTCCATAGTTCCATACAGCGAGACTGCACAGAAGATTTCAAACAAACATTGAATGAGTAGCATTAGTAGCATACAGCAAAAGTTGGTGTAGTTTATTCACGCAAACGAAATGCGACTAATGCGAGCCAAATGATGGAGGAGAATAAAATCATATCTTGATAATAATAAGCATGATAATTACTTGTATTACAGTTGTAAATTACAACTTGTAATGTTAGCAAATATAAATTATATGGTTTGTCGAATGAGATGTTACTAGTATTTTTACAATTTACTGTATCGAGTTCCCATAAAGTAAGTAATCTCAAAACCTTTGTTTGATCATCAACAAATATAATATTTTTTAAGCTTTTCACGAAAGTTCAGGTGCAAGAGCAAGTGAAAACTGAACAATGCATTCCATAATTTCCAAAAACCCATTCCAAAGTCACGAACAGTGGTTCTGGTTAGTGGTTACATGTTATACATTAATCCACTAGCTAAATGAATCTAATGTTCGAGTGTCATAATAGTCATATAGGGACAAATGTAGAGGAAGAAAGTATTGCATAAAAATCTAACTTCATTATACCCATTGTGTCCTGTGTGTATTGGGCGAGTAAACAATAATATAAAAAATGGGAAAAATATTTGGAGCTAATGTATTCATTGTATTCCCATTCCCATTTCGCATTTTCATTCAAGAGCAAGGAACTGAATGAGAATTTGATTTCGATTAGGCAGAGTATGTAGAAGCCAGAAACGAGGCACAACAACAAGTTTTTATAAAAGAATCTATAGGCAATAGGGAAAGGGGGAAAAATTCTGTGTGTGTCTGTTAGTATTTGGCGATTTCGTACTGGTCACTAAATTTTTACCTGTTCACTCTCCAAAATTCTCACGCAGAAGGTTCAAATTAATTGGTTAGTTTTTATTTATTAAATCCCAGTGTGCATAATACTAGTTGCGTTCTTACATAGCAAAAATTGGCAATTACTAATTGCCAATTAGTATTATAGGTTTGGTAAGATGCATACAGGTAAACTCGGCAGTCTCACGATGCCCTCCTTCGCCAGTCTACTACTACTAACTGCTACCTGGGACAAAGACAAAAATGAATGTTATCATTTATCCACTCTCTCTCTCCCAAGAACTCAATGAATTTTTTCATTCATTTTTATTTTTTTATTTGAATCTAAAATTGTTTTTTTACTACTACCGATGCTATCATCGCTTTTACTCTAAATACCTAAATAAATACTAACACGAGCGGAGAACAAAAGAACAAACGGAAATATAACTGAAAAAATGATAGTCGTCTCTTTTTACCCCTCACCATTATAATCCTCTTCTTCCTGTGTTGTTGGAAAGGTTTGGTCTTCTTCGCATGTATTCCATATTTTCTGACCGACAATAGTAAATCGATTGGCAGTATCGGCGTTGGCACTGTTAGAGGAAGCTCTTCTTCTTCTTGATATAGCGCCATAAGGGTCTTGCGTATGCTCTTTATCTTTTGGCTTCTTCCTCAGTGGACCCTGATTAAAATTATAAAAGAAGCTACCCCCACTGACTTGGTTCTTACCGGTGATGCCACTTTTGTGACTTGATCGTTCTATTCCAAAGAACCTGTGCGCTTCATTTGTCATCAACTCCTGTACAGAGTTAATCCGAGAGATTCCAAGCTCCTTTTTCATTATCTCAGAAATTGCCAAATTCCCTCGCGACAACTGCACTGGCTCCAGCTCAAAAAGTGGGTACTGGTTAAATGCATGCCCATATGAAATCATTCTTTGAAGACCTTTTGGCAGTCCTTGGAACTGATTTTGCTTTGCTCTGCGAAACAATGTCCATATGAAATCATTCTTTGAAGACCTTTTGGCAGTCCTTGGAACTGATTTTGCTTTGCTCTGCGAAACTCATAGTATTTATCAGTAGCACTGATGGAGATTTTGAGAGGATCATTTACGCCGCACCCAACGTCTTCGTCACCTTCCACAGTGGATTCCGATTGTCTACCAGTGTTTCCTTCGGATGAGGAAGGAGGGTGGAATTGCTTGAAGGAGTATCCCCCACCACTACCATCAACAACGGCTTCTTTGATGGTCTGGCGCAGTTCCATGATTTCCTTCAAATACTTTTCCACTCTTGACTCCATTTGTAAAGTTTCTTTATTGTTTAGTCGAATACACTGAGAATTTGGGTCCTTCAGGCCCTTGCTGCCCGTCCTCCCTGCAGTTTCCCCAGCATCAGCTTCATCATCCCCCTCTTTCTCTGGAGTATCTTCATGAATTACTACTTGGGGAACTTGATACTGCTGCTGAGGGGAATGATGATGATGGTGTTGTATGTGAACGGACGGCTTTATTGCTGCCGATTGTCCATCCCCTTTTAATTTCTCCTTCAGTTTTTTGTCATATTCCATGCTAAGCTCTTCAAACTCTTGAATAAATTTGTCATAGTTGACGCCTGGCCACCTGGTGGAACCTTCTTCCTCTAGGGGGATGCGTGCATAACTGTTGCAGTAGAGGAGTATAATCATTCCAGAACTGTGATCCGTTCTTGTTGAGCTACAAGAAGATGATGATGATGCAAGTTGTTTCCTCTTAGATTTCGTAATCGTTGCTGAAGAGTCGTCCTTTTCATTCGTTTTTGAAGATGACGTTAAAGGTTCTGGCACTTTTGATGGGAAAACCAAAAGAGATTTTGTGGCAAACTCTGGTGTTTTGCACATGATCGTGGACCCAACTGGGAACGAAAGATAAACAGATTGGAGGCAGATGAAAGTCAATGGGTCCCAGGCACGAAGTTCCTATTCATGAAATTGGAAACTGCAATTATTTTTGCAAATGATGATTTTTATGTACATAATAACAATTTTTCAAACTGATCATTATTTTATTTAATATTACAGAATCTGTCGAGTAGCTCAGCAAAAGAACGGGATTTTCTCCTTGTTCCGCCCCCACCACAAAAAAGTCAACCTGAACAAACTTTACGGCAACCACTGGACTCCTATGACCCAGCATCTCCATTTGGGGCATTTTCATCACAAATTGGTTGAATAACCTGACTACATAGTCGTCACTTCCTGTAGCGACCATTTTGAGTTCCAGAGAGTATGTGATGCTATTTACCCCTCTAGGAATGGAAACGATAATGCTTTCCACAGGCATCTCACTCATGTCCTTCACGTAAAACACTAAATTTTTTGTCCTTGCTGGAGGTCAGAACCAGGCTCCTTTCTGGAATTATATGAATATCCGTGATAGGATGATGGTGCGCCTTGTAATATTGTACCACCCTTTGTACTACCGGATCCGATAAGTGGACCTTGTGCAGCTTGCCACGAATTTTTCTTTGGCCAAGTGGATATTTTGGACTGGGTATGCCAATCAGTGTGACACCACCATCTACATCCCCAATAATCAGTTTCCTCCCGTGGTACTCCAGGCAAGTTGGGATAAACCTTAGGCCAAAGAGGCGATGACATTCAACGTGTCCATTGTTGGGGATGCTAGTTACTGGGGTGGAGCAATCAGAAAAGGTGCGCCTTGTAATATTGTACCACCCTTTGTACTACCGGATCCGATAAGTGGACCTTGTGCAGTTTGCCACGAATTTTTCTTTGACCAAGTGGATATTTTGGACTGGGTATGCCGATCAATGTGACGCCACCATCTACATCTCCAATAATTAGTTTCCTCCCATGGTACTCCAAGCAAGTTGGGATAAATCTGAGCCCAAAGAGGCGATGGCATTCAACGTGTCCATTGTTGGGGATGTTAGTTACTGGGGTGGAGCAATCAGAAAGTGAAAGGAACTCTCTTCTTGGAAACAGACTTAAGCCAATGTCTTGCTTTTGGATTTCCCCAATGTCGTACCACTGGAGAATGCCTTTGGTCGTGGAAAATATTACACAAAAAGTATCAGGCGAAAATACAGCATAAAAGAGGCGATGGCATTCAACGTGTCCATTGTTGGGGATGTTAGTTACTGGGGTGGAGCAATCAGAAAGTGAAAGGAACTCTTTTCTTGGAAACAGACTTAAGCCAATGTCTTGCCTTTGGATTTCCCCAATGTCGTACCACTGGAGAATGCCTTTGGTCGTGGAAAATATTACACAAAACGTATCAGGCGAAAATACAGCATCCGTCACAAGATGCGTTCTTTCACATTTTGGAGTAATGGGAGGATTGTTTCGAGCGGTGGATTTGGTGCTAGTAGCTAGAACCGGAATAGAAAGGTCAAGACAGTAGGTGTACATCAGAGAGAACTTGTCTGGATGGTAAAGACCTACTTTTCCAAACTTGTTAACTGCAAGAAATATATGAGAGGGTGAATTCTGTGTATGATGGGGATTGTTCACGATGGAAGGGATGAAGAGGAGCCGAACAATATTCTCCCGAAACTGTTGTTAAATGTTCATATGAAATAATAAAAAAAGTTTCCAGTTTATTCATGTACCTGATACTTATATCAACTTTTTTAATTGTTTCGTAAATGAAACCTGCCTTGCAATGGGGAAACTGTAGAAATTGACCCTCAGGATGAAAAACCATTGTGTTAAGTGTTAACAATTTGGGAGTACAAAAAATAATATAATTTCTCTACTCAACAAGCCAAAACGAACCGAAACCAGCTAATCCGAAGTTTCATACAGTGAAGAAAAAAAGTTGCACAAATCCGGTGCTATTACCGGCAGCACTCGCTTGGAAATAACCAAATACCTAAACAGGGCATTTCTTGAATTTCACTGATTTCTGAAAAATGTCAAGAATGGTGTGCTGACTAAATTAAGGGTATTAAGCCGTTGATTGTTAAATCGATAACAGCTAAAAGCAAAACACATTTTGAATGATGGTGATGATGCACGTGCACCTCTTGCGTAAACCAACTTACATTGACCAAACAAAACTGGTTACTAGCAAACAGTTACATATAATTAAAAGAGGTGATTACAATACAATTAAAAAAGTAATGATCCTGGGAAAACTCCTGCATGGATAAAAACACTGTTTGATAGAAAATGCGGTGGGCTACATGAAGATATAATAATAAATAATTATAGCGTCCATTTGGAAAAATCGAAATTGGATTTTTATTATAACAAGTTTTATTTCACTGTCAGCCGCAATCTCCGCGTTTCAATGATGTTCACGTTAAGTTTTTCCTCAGAGCTTACACAAACAATAATAAAAATATAAATGTATGTGAAGGTGAAGAAAAATTTACTTTTTGTAACCACAGCTGGCACGTCGACCTCTGGCTCTTTCAAACTTGCGTCCTTTCGATCTAACGAGGGGCTTGGTGTGGCTGTGAGGAACACCAGGAGCTGGACCGAAGTGCTTTTCTGCTTCACGGTTCTTGCGGATTCCTGAAATTTAAAACAATAATGTATTCATGCATTCATTTCCACAGCAGAAATTCCAACTACCTTTCCAATTCCATTCAACAAAAAAACTTTAAAATATAAATGTATCACTTTACCTTGAACAAGAACAGTATTTTGACCTAAAGGTGCCCGCAAAGCCAGCTGATCGAAAGTGATGATTTCACCTCCAGCCTTCAGAATCCTAGCTCTGGCCTTCTCGGTGATCTTCAATGCGCAAATCTGAACACAAAAACAGCAGTAAAAATATTAATAAAAAGTTGTTGCGGATATTTTGACAAAAACCATTATGAAAAGCGGTATCTATCATCTATCCCTTTGCTTACCGTCAATTTGGGAACCTGGTAGATCCTACTGTCGTCTGTAACGGTTCCAACAACCACCACTATCTTGTTCTCTCTACCTGGCTTCTTCATCAACCGATTAATTTTGGCAATGCTAATCGGGGGTCGGTTTATTCTGGACATAAACAACCTCTTCAGAATAACCCGGTTAAACTTTGAGTTGGTACGACGAGCCAAGAAACGGTACAGCTTAACAGTCAATCGCAAGTACACATCCTCCGACCTGGGCTCAGTACGACGGACCTTCCTGTCCCACTTATGATTAATATCGATACCCTACCACAAAAAGAAAAAAAAGAACCACTTAAATTAAATATCATTGATAACATCACCACATAATAACTGAATACACACACAAACTTTCAGTAAATAACAAGATTTTTAGATCCCGACTGCTGGTGTCAAATCATTCTTCTTTCACCACCAACTAGCTTTCCAAACGCTGTCTCTCTCTTCATTCATACTTAGCACATAAATTTTAAAAGGACAAAAAATCAACAACAAACTAGTATTTAAATAACTGCTTACCATTTTAACTGCTGAATCTAATCAGTGGATACAACCTGAAAAAAGAAGATTTTTACATGCACACCTTTCTCCGCACACACAGGAGCACAAAACGTGTGTTGTTGACTGCGTATATTACAGACTTGATAGGAAGCTCACAGCTCAATGCTGCCGATTGCTTGAGTGCTCCCTCACATTTCTCACATTTCCCATCGCAGCCTTTAGCCTGCGCTCTGATTGGCTGAATGACTGAACAAAGTATAAGTAGAGTAGAAGGCTTTCTGCTAAAAGCTTTTTAGGTAAGCAGCAAACGGTGAATGAACAAAGAACACCTAAAGATAAGAAGATTGTTACGGTTGGGCTTGGAAGTTCCAAAGTGGAACGGGAAAAGATGGACAAGACAAGAAATTAGAAAACAAGATTATCAAAGTTTCAGTATTTTCGTTCCATACAAGAGTTCAATATGAGCAGTCATGTAAAAAGAAGGTATTTATCGCACCGAAACTATTCAGTGCTTGTGGATAATTAATTAACTTTGCAAACAAAGTTGTTCTGTTCCCAATTTTGATAACTGTCAATGAATGATGATAATGATGATAGAAATAATAGAAGACTATTTATATGTGTGTATTTTTTTAATATGTACCTGTTTTGTAGAATAGTACCATACATTAGAGATTTTTGGTAAATTGATGAACTGGCTGTTATTAGTATGATGATGATGATGTTATAAATGACGTGGTGGAACTAACACTATTAAATATTTAATTATTCTTTCGATCAACAAAGTTATTATGTCATTTCAGTTTTCATCATCATAAAGTTGGGAAAGCTGGTGACACTTTTATTTTTACTTAAAGTTCCGAATTTCGCGTCCATTGTTTTGCACCACCACTGTATTCCTCATTCCTCCACAGTTTTACCAACCCTTTTTAAATATTTAATCAAGTATTGAAAATTTGATTGTTTAGAAAACGCCATAGACTGGATTTGTGCATGTACATGCACTAGTGATCACGTAATATAACATTGGTATTTTGTACGTTGACCTTCAAGTTTTTATACATAATTAATGAAATGGAAGCAGCCAGTGGAAAGTGTAGGAAATGAGGTTTGGCACTCTATAAAGATTTAAAGTTGTTTTCGTGTGCTGAGAAAACGGATTGACATACTGATTTTGTAATTTCATCACTGTACTGTGGACATGCAACACAAAAGCTAGTTAATTAATAGGTAATAAAATGTCAATCTTACGGTTTAGTTTTAAATGATCAAGAAAAGAAACCTACTACTTGTCTTAAACTGGAGTTTTAAAAAAATCAAAGTACGAAATTAGCACATTAAAAACATTTTCTTGTTTCACAAAAATCCCAAGCTAAAAGTAAAGTCTAAGCCAAAAAGTAAATGTCAATAATGTCATACTTGATTGCATTTATTTTGGTTTTGGTGTTACAATCAATAACTGGTCTTATCAAGAGAAATAAAATTCGTACGTACAAGGTAAATACCAGAAAAAATGTTACTGGAAAAGTTTACGCCATAATTTTTTCATATTATATTATTTTTTTGCATTTTGAAGTCACGAAAGACTATTTTCTTTAAACAAAATTATACCTGTCTCCTGACTTATTACTGGACTTACAGTAGTAATAAACAACAGTGACATTATTTTCTTTTGCGTTTATCAAGTTTCCCATTCATTTCCAAATTATGACAATTTCTTTATGTTGGCTATTTCGTGAATTTTTTAGTAACGATGCATGCAACACAGCAATGGTAATAACTAACGTACGAAAATAATTGCAAGTTTTCAAACAGTCAGCAATAAACAAGCTAGTCGTACGCACATACCTACTTATAAAATATAAAAGTTATTTACAAGTACAGTTCTCCCAAAGTGAAATAGTTTTTCAGAAATAAGGAGTTTCAATTTGGCCATTTTTCTTTTTGTGTAGCTTTCTGTCATTTTATTTATGACATGATTTCAAGAGTTGAACAGTCAGTATTTCTCCAGTAAAAGTTTACAGCAAGAAAGCACTAAAGCTTATCTATACCTACATAATATAGGTAGCTACGTTTGACATGTTATCTACGCCTAGGTATCTACTAGCGTGCTTGCTGGAATGCCTGGAAAAAACGTGCAGAAAATTATGTACATCTTTAATTTAATGTTTTTTCTGTCCGAACCCAATACTAACATGATACGAAGTGTAAACGCTTTGTCATAATAAAACAAGGTTTATAGGTTTGTACTTTATACCAGTTTCAGTTGTTTTTAACCTGTATTGTCTAGTCCACTAATGTCCAGCGTCACATCATGTATATAAAATGGTTGGCTTTTTTACCATTTCCTTCCAAGAAAGACGAGTGCCAACAAAGTACACTGAACTTTTTGTTCATTATTTCAATCTCTCTACTTTTCTTAAATCTCTCTTGAAAAAGTTTCTAGAAATTATGGATAAACCAAATTCTTTCTTGCAAAAACTGCACACACAATGGCAGGATACCCATTACGAAGAGATTTGCCAACTGCAGGTGTCACTGGTAAAGAAAATTGGGGGAAAGTGCAGTCCCCTGTATGTGGGTCATGGAGGAGTAATAAAACCCATTCCAGATGAACAGCTCATTTGGCTCCGTTGTACATCCATAGCCCACTACCTCACCTGCTTTTTTAAACTTTTTTGTGCCGTGCTGTACATTAGATCTAATCATCATCATCATCATAAAGATGACCCAGGCAAAGAAACAATTACTGATGGAAAAGGAGTCGTTTTAGGAAAAACTGTGATTTATCTTTACTTTGCCATCAGTGGTTTTGTGGGGACTGGCCACTTGCTAAAAAAACACAAGCAACTCGCCAACTTTTTCAACCTCTTGTCAATTTTTGACCAATTAAACTTGGGCCTGGGCGCATTTAATTCTAATGTGCTTATGAAAATCATTGCTTTTCAGGCACCTAGCATAACGCTAGGCTGCTCGGGAATCATTGCAGTGCAACAGTACTTTCAGTTTGAAAAACCAGGCTCGTTGAGCTATCCCTTTACACAAATTTATGAAATGACCAACTTCATCGGCGGTGAGGGCAACGGTGAAAGTGTTCAATGTTGGGGTGACGGTTTATGAGTGGTGGAATTTAACTTTAGTTTTAGGTTTTTGCGTAATGCCAGGGTTTTGTGGATTGTTTGTTGGATTTGGAGCTGTTTACATTGGAGCGAGAACACTATTCATGTGAGTTACTCTTTGGTACCCTTCACAGTAGTCCCTTCAGAAAAGGTAATATTTTTAATAATTGTTTTTCTCTCAAGCAGAAACACTCAGCAGCAAAGTTACTCCCTTAAAAAGTCATATTGCCTGTACCGTCGTCTCCAAGTTCTAGTCAGCGTGTTTAACGAATGCTTTCAAAATGACTTTGACCATCTGGATCATGACCTTCCTCATGGCCTGGGTGGTGGTCACTTCCGCGGTAATAAGTGATCAAGACATCCGCAACGCTCTAGCATCCCAAGAGTTTTACATGAGCTTATGTCTTTTGTGTGAAATCTACTGCTTTTTTGTGATTGGTTACACGTTCCCAGGTCAGGCGCATGTTTTCAGCAAGCGTATTCGGGCAAAGTGGACCAAGCAGTTGGCAGTTAAATGTAAAAGAGGGGACGTTCCCATCATGGGGGAAGTTTTGGAAAGAAGAATAATTAGATCTTATCAAGACATCAAAATAAGATTCGGCTCGGTTAACTTTTATGGGAGAATGACTGCCCTGGTCGTGACGCAGTTTGTGGTGGAGAAAAGCTTGAAGCTCATGTTGCTGATGAAAAAATAGATTTTATTTTAAATCCAATTATTACAAGGATTGGTTACATAATATTTAAAATGTCAATTAAAGACAGATACTACTATTTTGTAAAATTATTATTAATCAAAAGTCAATTTACTGGTTTCATCATATAATGCAAATAACTTAAGTAGCTGTTCTTGTAACCTGTTGTCATATTCCAAGACTGATTTTCATCAAAATACCTACCTACTAAGTACTAACTAACCTACTTATTATTAATATTATCATGTCATATTGATATTGCCATCATCCAACTTTTTAACTTTAAAAATGCACTCATTCATCAAAAAATAATTCTAAAATTCTCACCAATTATTGTATGTATATACACAAAATGTAATGTGAGGCCATAACATGTAATAGCAAAGATTTTTAAAAATCACTGAAAAGTTCGCGTGCATTTACTACTACATTTTGATATTGCCATCATCCAACTTTTTAACTTTTCAAATGCACTCATTCATTAAAAAATAATTCTAAAATTCTCACCAATTATTGTATGTATATACACAAAATGTAATGTGAGGCCACAACATGTAATAGCAAAGATTTTTTAAAAATCACTGAAAAGTTCGCGTGCATTTACTACTGCTTTATGCAGTTGCTAGTTGGTAGAGGGCAAGTCAGCTTGTCACCGTCGTCGTCACCGTCACCACAAGAACAAAGTGCTTTTTATCGTTGCATATTGCACGCATTCAATCCATCATCAATCGCATCCCGTATTTTTGTGAAACTGAACGGAACGGAAACAAAATACCAAAACAAAGTTCAGTCAGGCCGATAATGGCATTCTACAACTAAACTCGAAACTTGATTAATTTGTGCTATCTTTTATTACTATAATTATTCTTACTTTTGTTGGCGTCTGGATCGGCTAATGAAACTTAACTAAATATTATAACTGGATAATTTGTGAATCAGAGTTTGAAGTGAAAAAATTAATTTTTTCGAACAGTAATAAGAGCAGCAGCAGTAGTGCTAATTGTGAGAAGACTCTGCGATATTAATTCACAGGCAGTTATCAATATGAGTTCAAGGTTGGTAGTTTGCTTAATTTTTTTTAAATTCAGCTGATGGATCACATACATCGGTAGGTAATTAATTCGTTGGTAATTAATAACTAATTTTTTTTCTTATCTTTCAGCAAAGGGATGGCGAATAACGATGAAGGTGAAGGAGAGATCTCGCAGCATCCAATTGATGACAAGGACAAGGAACCAACCCGGGGACTAGGGAAAAGTAAGCAACTTTATCTCAAAATTGTTTTTAAAACCTTGATTTGGGCTTGAACGTTATGTTTTTATAAATTTTTTTTTTTCATTTTTCTAAAAAGGTTCTATTCCCACCAACCCTGATGATGAGCAGTCCCCCGGTCAAAGTAAAAAAATAAGGCTGGCGGCGACGACAGAAGCTGGAGAGACCGAGAAGGAGGAGGAGAATCCAGCGAACGAGATTATCCAAGAAATGGAGGAGCCTTATGATGACGATGATGAGCTGAGTAGCGAAACCAGCGAAGACCACGTCATGTGCGCCATTTCTTCGGATCGGGATGTCGCAGCAATTTTGGAGGAAAGTCGTCCCCAATACGAAGTTCTTTCCCCTGCTGACATAGTTTCTAACATGAGGGAGTGCATTAAAACGGCCAGCAGTGTTATTCAGCTTCCTTGCACAACTATGAGGGTACTTCTTAATCACTATGGTTGGGACCAGCAGCGGCTTTTAGAAGCATATTACGCTGGAGGAGATGCCGAACGGAAGCAGTTTTTCCAGGAGGCCGGTGTTGTGGACCCTCAGGAGAACGCGGTGGGGGACAATGCTGTTTCGTCCAGCACAAGCGGAAGTGAAGAGGAGTGCGGGGTTTGTTCTGAAGATAAACCTACTTCGGTAAGTTGAATTTTTAAAAAAAATTAAAAAATAAATATTGTTGTTGTTATCATTATTATTATTGTGATCATTGAATCATATTTTTCTCTTTATAGGACATGTTCGCACTGGAATGCGGTCACCGCTTCTGCACTGCTTGCTGGACCCATTATTTGGAAACACAGATTAAGGAGGAGGGAGTGGGCCAAACCATTTCTTGCGTTGCGACAAATTGTAAAGTATTTGTCAATGACGAAACCGTCATGAAGATGATCACTGACGCTCAAGTCCGAGTGAAGTACCAGCAGTTGATTACAAACAGTTTCGTCCAGGTGAGAAGAGAAAGTAGTTTTTTTACAAGTAAAATTATAATATAAATTATAATAATTATTGCGTAGTGCAATAGTGTATGTATATACATTTTAAAAAAATTCTCTCTCTTTCTAGTGCAACCGGCTAACGAAGTGGTGTCCATTCCCCTCATGCGTGTACGCTGTTAGAGTGTGTGATGCCCAGACGCGTACAGTCACTTGTAAGTGTGGTGGTACATTCTGTTTCAAGTGTACTGAAGGTGGTCACGATCCCATCGAATGTGACATGCGAAGCAAATGGCTGAAAAAGTGTGCTGATGACTCGGAAACTTGCAA
>JAANSP010000873.1:0-18039 GCA_036850745.1 Homidia socia
TGCTTTTGTACTGGATGGTGTCAGTTTTTAAGACTGTGTCTTACTTTTTAGATAATAATTAAAAAATTGAAGACTTCAGAATGCTCTTCTTTAAAAAAATATGCGGTATAACATTATAATAATAATTTGCGGAATAATTTATACCCACCTGCTAGACCACTATTCACGTAGCCCAAAGCAATAGCTTTACGTAACTACTTCCGAAAGTAAAAAGGGCGGCAAAGGCAAACCTGTAGATGATCGATAATTAAAAAAACGTATCGTCATCACCTCGAATGATCTCTCTCTCTCTTTATCAATTGTGTGCTCGGTCTAAAATATAAACTATTGACGATGAAGAGCATGATTAAAACTTTTTTTTACATTAAATATTAACTTGTTGGTTGAATGATTAGAAAAATAATAAATATATAAATTTGGATAGCCGCATCATCCCATATTGGCAAGTCATCTCTAGTGTCAGAGAAGAACGTAAAGTTTTAAAAAAACCAAGCCAACTGCCAAGTAAAGCGGACATGGAATATTGCACTCATTCACATCATTTCTCTCTCGCTCATCTCTCTCTCTAGTTCAACTCACAGCAGCAGCAGCATGTATACACACATAAACACACTCACACTTTTGCTTGCTTACTTTTTTGTCTATATTATTATTATCATCGTTTGATTTGAATGAATGAGTGAATGAACTTTGAAAAGTTGAGTCTCTGTGATGCGTGAGTAGGTACTACAGAGAACTGCTTCTGCTGCTGTTGCTGTTACAACTATTGCAACTACTCATTGTATTTTCTCTGCAGAAAGGTGTGATGGTAATAAAAGATTCACTATAATTTTGCCTATCTAACGATACATCTTGTTCCATTTTTTATTTCTGCTTCACAAATGTGAGATTTGGTGTGAATGCTTGTGTTCGTTTAGAACGTTTCTATTGAAGTGTACAATAAAATATAGTAGAAAAAATATTTATATTTTGTACTTTAGGTTGTTTCATATACCTTTTTTACCTAAAGTAATATTTGAAATTTGTGTGAGATTTAAGATTGCAAAGAGGAAAAGGTAAAAAGAGTTCAGAATAGAGTACGTGAGCTAAACTATATATATTGTTATTATTATTAGAAATGAGAGATAAGGTTGATGCGATGAAGATGATATTGTACTTTTTGGCATGTACTACTGGTATTACGTATTCTGATCTACAAAGAAACTAATGATTTGAAAATTTGTTAAGTTAGGTTCATTATATCACCTTTATCATCCCAACTCATCAGATAACTATGATTGTAGGAGTATCAACCATTAAATTTGGTATTCTAGTTATTACTTAATTTATTGGGTTTAAAGCCCTCTGTAGATTATTGTGTAATAATTGGTTGAATTCGACAGGAATAATTTACAAAATTTGGCCACTGGACATTTAAATTACTATTACTATTAGGTATGCCAAATTTTATTTCCATTATTGAATGAAAAGTTAATTAAGTCGACGAGCCAGTATTATCTGCACTTTGCTAACTAATTGGTTTTCATCTAAGCAAATAATATGCATCGCCTCAGAATTTCTAAATTGCTCACATCTGGGAAATTCTACATTACTGGAAACAACTGCGAAAACCACTAAACTTTTCGAAATTCATAACTTAAATTCATACAACTCCCTTTCTGCTCACCGCAATGAAAAATTTAAAGGAAAAAAACTCGATTGATTCTGGTGAGTTTATACACTGTAATTTCATTCACACAACTTAATCTTCTTTCCTGCTTCTCTCGCAAGCACTTTTATACACTCACGTCATACATATACCTTCGTTCTAATTTTGTTTCACCAGAGACATGGTTACATTCCAATGGCACTTGTCATTTAACCAGCAGACGAAAGCTTATTTCCCTATCAAAAATCTATAACGTTAAAAGTGTATATTATACTAAATCCTGTTCATATATTTAAATGGTATCATATCATCATACACTTTCACTATTTTATTTCAAAGAGTGTTGCAACACAAATAAATATTTTTTAGGAATGTTGGCATTCCCTAACATAACTGGTATGTCATTCTAACTTTTTAAAATCATAATAAAATAATAAATTTCAAAAACTTACTTAGTTCGTATCTCAAATTTTATATCCTTGCAAGATTTTTTTGGAATTTCAAAGTCCCAAAAGTACAACTATATATTAGGTACATATGTGAAGATTACTGTTTAAAACTTACATCTGTCATTTATAAACTGCACACCAAAATTTGTTAACTCTAACCATAATAAAAGTAGAATCATAATTTATTTTTTAGCGTAGGTCACCACTTTACAATGTCATGTAAAGTACTCAAAAATATTTATAAATGAACTTCTTCTCACACAGGTTTCGTTCTATCTATCTTTATCTCTCTTCTTCTCTGTTAATCCTTTAGGTCACAAGGTAACACTTTAACCTCACTCAATAGTAATGATAATTATATGGATCACCCTAGAGGGGGAAATACATATACAATGAAAAACAGCAGGAACAATGGGAATCTCCTAAACCATTTTTCAATGTACATTCACATCATTTATTTCAATATGGAATTTTTACTACTGAAATGCACAACTTGCAAAGAAAAATTGCAATTCTATATATTTTTTAAACTGTATACGGACACACACGTACGCACATTAAACACACTTTTATTATTATTGCTATTACCATCTACTTTTTTATGTACGCTCTTGCTGTTTGTTTGGAACAAGCAAGGCACGAGACGTCAATAACAACGCAACGCTGTTGTCACAATTTATTTTCATACGTGTAACTCTTCCACGCTTCTTCCTCTTTTTTTCTTCCACAAAATTATTCTATGTTAAGTTTGCATAAGACTTTTCTGCTTTCTAATAATGAGTCCAAAGCGGATGGATGGACACACAAAAAGCGGATAAAATTATCTTATTTTCCCTTATTTAAAGTTAAAAGTAGCGCTCACTTACTTTTAAATCTTATGATAAGTAATTATTATAGTTGGAATGAAAAAAGTATTTCACAAAGTACAATAATCAATAATTTTTTTATCAAATTCTTTGTCACAATATATATCACTTGTTTTGAAAAGGTCATCAACGAAGAAAAACATCACCCAGAAGTTAAACCACAATTATTATCTTTTTCTCTATTCAAAACAAATCACACCAATACAAATCTCTACCGTCAAAAATATTTTCATCATCGTCTTCATTCATTTCTTTATTATTTTGCATGTGCTTTTACAGCCGAAAAAACTATACATTCATTTTTTATTCGCCGTGTCTCATACGTTTAATTATGCACAATAAACACTGTGTGTAAATATTATGCATACATAAATCCATGTAGTTTTTACATGCAATTTTTTTCTTGAAAAAATATAGTAGAAAAACTATAAAAAAAACTTTTTTTTCAAAATCTCTTCAATAATAATATTATTCTTCTTCACTGGCTGATCCTGGGGTCAATGTATCCTTGCCGCATTGCAAAGAATTTCACTTGTTGCATACAGCCATCCCACTCATTTTCCTTTTTTCTTGAGTCGTTGCAATACGAGCGAGAAGCAAGATGCAAAAGCAGCCTTTTCATATTATTATTATTATAGCAGCATGAGCCACACAGCAACAAGACGAGTGCAATGCATGCGTACTCATCCCTATTATCATAGTTGAAGAAGTAGCAACTTGTTCTCAACAACGTTGTCGTAGTAGTAGGCAGAGAAATAGAGAAGTAGTAGAAGTCTCATGTAGTTGCTTCCTTTTCTCATCATGCTCCTCATCGGCAACTTGAAAATCTCATCGTGGTGTGGCTGATGCTGATGATGATGACGGTGATGATGACGATTATTATTAGTATTACTTTACTATAATACAAGATGATAGTGTTATGCTTATAAGAAGCTTTTTTTAAGTTGAAGAAACGAGAAACAACTTGTACCACCACCACCAACTTTTCTACAACGAAACCACCACAACTGCAACAACAAGTAAGTAAAGTATGTAAGTAAGTATAATAATAATGCTTTTCTTTGCCTTCTTCTTTTTCGTCTACTTCCACTTGCACTTTTATTATTATTATTTTTTACATTACTCTTTCAAACGTATACTCTCATACAGGGTTGATGATGATGATGATCAGCAGCAGCAAAAGTAGAGATCATCATCACTGCAACGCACAACACAGGTACAAAACAGAGTACAGCAGACAGGCTTTTGCATGCTTTTTTATTTTTATTGTTATCATCATCACTCGTACAACTTCTCTTTTGTTGAAGAAAAATGAACTTGTGTTTCTTGATGATTTTGTATGAGCATATGATGATGATGATGTTGTTGTTGGCGAGGTGAGGATGATGATTGTATGATGGGCTCTTATGCAAGTTTTTTTCAAAAGTTTATTGCACTTTATTTGTTTTCATTTTTCAAATGTGTGTGCACTCTATACACTCTGAAATGAAAGGACTTTGCCTTTTTTGTTTTGTGGATTTAATTTTTTTGAATAGTTATAATGTATTATCACTTTAGTTTTTTTCAATATTTGCACAAAAATTGTTCCTCAACTTGGAATAGGTGGAATATAAGTTAGCGGGTTATAGATGAATTTAACCGGTATTTAGGTAATCCCGGAACTGCAATCGTATAGAATGCTGGAATGTATGTGAATACAATGTTATCTTAAGCTCACGCACAAACGTGCAGACACTGAAAGAAAATGCTGTATAAAAAATTGGAGAAAGTTGACATGAAAAAGTTGTCACTAGAAAGTATTTTGTCACTTTTGGAAAACACTTTTCAAGTTTTTTGTAAAGAAATTTTTTCCCCCAAGTAAATTTTTCAATTAGAAAAATATAAATTGTTTTCCTTGATTTTTTTGTTAAAAATTGAATCGATTCCAATAATGGCTTTTCACAGACAGGATGTAAAATTTGAAAATGAGAATAATTTTTGATTTAACCAAACAATGGTTTTTTTCACTATTCACCAAATTAAAAGAAAGTAACCAGTTCCAGTTTATCCAGTATTTATCCAGAAGAGCACTAGCAACACAAAGAATTGTTACAAAATTAGCTAGCCTCCCTCAACAATCCTTTTTTCTCTCTTTTTTCCTTCACTTCCTGTGCGGAATATATATGTCACCAACACAAATATAATTTGCGGAAGCAAGGGTCACTCATCTAAAATTAGGAGGCCCTTTTTATTAAAAACCATGTTTTTTTTCAAATCGTATATATAGGCCCACTACTACCACCATGTACAATGGTTTATCAAAATGATAAGTAGAGTAGGAGAATAATTATATTTTTTGAAATGAGAAAAACCCATGCCTGTTTGCATGCTGGAATCGTTTACAACACACACTTGCCGGAGCACATGTCTGTGTGGACAGACAATTGACTATAAACTAACAACACAAGTAGAAAGGGCATCTCGCTCAGCCTCACTCTTCTCGTCAGTCAACCTTTAGAGATTTGCACAAATACATAACAGCAAAGCATAACAACATTATCCCTCACTTGCGTTTTCTATACATCAACAAAATCACAAAACCATACATTACTTACGTTGAATTGCATTGGCCTATGTAAGTACGTGTACGAAATGAACGCACGTACAAAATTCACAGAGATTCATACAGCCAGAAGAGCTATACAAACGAGAGTCAAAAAAATTTGCTTTGCTGAATTCCTGTACATAAATACAGAGTGTAAATCGTTAGTAGTAAGTAAGCCGCATGCATAGTGGATAGACTACAAGCAAGCAGCAGTATGAAATGATTTTCGTCGTAATCGTCATCCTGAACTTTATGTATGCATATTGCTAACTTGCTTTAACTAACTGAGCAAGTAACTATACTTACTACGAACACATGAAAATAAAACTTTTATATCCTTTGTGTACTTTGGTCGAGTCCTCGCTCGTATCCTTGCATACCTTTCAGTCTATATAAGCGGCTCAATGCTACTCCAAAATGGTAATGCTATAATATAATAACAATAATAATAATACGATAACTTATATTGTATTGCTCTCCTCCTCACATTCACACATTCTTGCTTGTTTTAAAGGCTGTACTCTCGGTTAGTCATTCACTCTTCTTCACACACACACAAGTCCCAAGAGTTGTGGTGGTGATGTGATATGGTAGTCAAGAAGAAAAAAAATCTTTACAATGGTATTACTTTATTTGCTACTACTTTGCAATGTTTTTTTCTGCCTGCTTGTCTCTCTCTCTCTCTCTTTCGCTCTTCTCTTTTGCTCGTACGCGTACCTCGCACAACAATATAGATTATTATTGCTACGCTACTCCTCTCTGTTTTTTTCGTTTTTTGAACAATGTTCATTTATAAAGGCGGTCTTGGACATTTTCTGTGCAATGCATAATAACATGATCTCTCTCCCAGTGCCACTCACCATGTGATTTCATGCAGTATTTCTTACCTGACGTGTAGGTATTATTATTATCATCGTCATTATTATTATTATAGCATGAACAAGGAACACAAAAGTGGTTTTAGCGAGGAGATACATTGTACATTTAATTTTTGCTTGCAACTTTTTGCTTACCATATTACTACTATATTATTATTATCATGAACATGAAAATCTTGCATTGGTACTGCAATGACTGTGATGATGATGATGATGTGATTGTCATGGTTTTTTTATTGCATTCTACTAAAAGAAAAAATATAAATACACAGCTTCTTTATTCAATAAAGACGGTATGGTAGCGCAGTACTGCAGCTTACTGTTTTTCTCATTTCACTCTTTTGGAGTAGCAAAAATTCTCTGCAAAAGAACTTGAAGCTCTGCTGTTTTCTACGCTGAGTAGTGCATATATAGGTAGTTGTATTTGCACATAAACACCAACGACAAAAGCAACAAAAGGTGTAATGTTGGTGCTAATATAAAAACCTATGTCAATGCAGTGTTTGAGGGCTATCCTTCAGCCAGACTCTTGCAACTTGTAATGAATAATCTCTTCACTTGGCTCTCTTTTCATGCTGTTGGTGCTGCTGCTGTGAAAGACAACAGCAGCTAAGGGCAATGCTTTTCTGAATACTACCATAATAGAAAAAAAAGTACGCGTTTGTTGTGTACCACCGACACCGTTCATACTTGGTCTTTGAGTATCCTTGCCAATGCTCAAATTTGAGGGTCTCGCATAACAAGGCACTATGCTCACAGTAATCATCATCCAAGTAATCGTACTCACAATTATCCTTATTGTATTTCAATAACCATCAAGCTTATTTTGGTAGTAGTAATATCAAGTTTTCATGCTGTTCTATCATGACTACCCACATATATCTATATAATAATAATAATAATAATAATTGCATGCTTTCTTGGGAGTAGTGAGACCATCATCCCTTTTACTACGAAGTATAGTGTGGTGCAAGTAGTAAACAGCGCACAGGGATCCTCTTGGTTATGTCAATGCTTCCCAGCAAAAATGTGCAAATCTCTGAAGTAGTAGAGATAAATAAATATGGCAATAAAAAATCCGGCATAAAAAGTACAACCTACTACTATGATGAGTACATATAGCATGTTGTACTACATGGGTATTAGGTATGCAGTGTATTGTGTGCCTACACACATCAAAATTAGTATGAGAAGACCTTCTCAATTTTTTCGCTTTAAAATGCAAAAAAATTGTTCAATGGGAAATTGATGGATTTTTATCACATTTTTTATCTGATAGACTACACGGTATAATAATTTATTTTATTTATAGGCATACACGTAAATCCCAACTTCTCCCTGGCCAACAATGCATGCATCATACATTGTTAATTTTTACAATGTTTCACCATAAATAAAGAGTAACAACAGTTTATATATAAAAAGTGCTCATTATCTCTTCTCTCTGGGTGCCATGCACATGGCCATTGTATTCTGTTATATGATGATGATACAGTTTATTTTTATCTCTGCTATCCCAATAATCCAGTGTGTGTGTACGCAGCAGTTTTTCTCTCTTCTTGTTCTCTAGACAGACACAGACACGGTGTGTGTGTGAAATCTCTCACGCATCAAGTTGATTTTTTTCTTCTTTTTTGGTAAAATATTATCAATACGATGGGTAAATCTCTGTGTGTTTGCCACATATTATTGTTTTTATTAATAACGTACTGGTTATTAATCACAACATCGGAAAAAAGAAGGAAAGATGCAATATACCAAGAAATGTGACTATGTGGAGGATATCCGCGTAAAAAACAATTCTCTGAACAACAGCAGCAATTGCCTACTCATTCTTCTATACATTTACTGTTACCGTATATTCATGCACGTTCTCCTTTTTGCTAAAATATTTTTGTAACTATTGATCACGATAGTGGTGGTGATGATGATGATGATCTTGTCAATGAGGATGATATAGCGCTAACCTTAGGCAAGGCTATAGTTTGCGTATACATTCAGTCAGTCAAACTACACAATTGTATGAAAGGATTTTTTTAACTTGTTGTTAGTGGAGTGCAGAGCTATATTATTTGGTACACATGTATAACAGTGATGATACACATTTTAATGCATAATGATGCTGGCACGAACACTCGGTACAAATAAGCGCAAAGAAACCCTGTGCCATGCTGTACACTACCATGTTGACTTCCTTCCTTCCTCTACTCCATCAACCCCTACCATCACCGTCACTTTTTGGATTGAGTGAGGCTCCTTTATCCTAATTGTTTCTCTGCTGACTGCACAAGTACCATGATTTTTTTCGATAATGATGAAAAGAAACAAAATGCAAAAATGTGATCAGGATAGGGTCAGATTATCGCAAGTGCCATCCATATATACAATTTTTACAGGGGGGTTGTTTAAAGTGCCTATAAATATTCCAACCAAATACAGGCAAATGAAACAAGCTACAAGTTTGCAAAAAGGGTACGTCATTTTCTGTACAGAGTCGGTGTACCTACATACTGATGATGGCATGGCAAAACGTATGATGATAACCTGTCCAAAAAAAGGAAAAAGAGTGAGGTTTGACACAAAGCACAATTGCTTTATATTTGCTGCTGCTACAGATGTAAAAGCTATAAAAATTGATAATCATAATAATGGTTTAAGTACATGAAGGTAGGTATAATGCATATATAATAATTTTTGTGGTAGTATGATCATAATAATCAGTGCTAGAAAAGCTGACTCAATCACTTCCACATTAATATGCAAATGTGTATCCTTCCTTGATGTTAAGGACGTTTTGTGCTAGAGCTTCATAACGCCATCGTCGAAATGAATGATTAGCAAGAAAAGAGAAGAACAATAATAATAATGTTGTTTGTACAATGTAGTTGGTACATACTCATGTACTCCTCTGCAGTACACACACGTTATTTGCCTGTCTACCGTGATAAAGCGAAATGAGCAAATGAACACGTTCGCTCATCTGCCGCATCCATAGGCTTATTACAGGCAAAAACTGTGTGTTGGTAGCAATAATCAACAAAGTAATAGTAGCAGCAGCAGCAAAGGCAAACAACAGCATCACTTAGTTCTGTAGGCTTTTTTGGTTTGGTTGGAATGGGTAGACTTTAGCAAAAAGGGATATAAAATTGTCTGAGATGAGATGCGTTACCATGATCATCTCTCTTCAGAGTAAGTTACCTTGCTCGATCATCATCATCATAGGCTGGTGAGGCTAAGGCTGAGATGAATTGTTATGTCATTCAAAGAGGTTTTACCTTGCTCCGTCTCTTGGCCATTTTGTTTTGTGATTCTAGTAGATAGCAAAGTATGGTGGCGATGATGATGATGATGACGACGATCATCAGCATCATCGCCGCCGCCGTAGTCGTCGTCGTCGTCATTTTCGTGATCATGACACAGAGCAACCGTGGTAGTAGTCATTGTCATTGAGGCATAAATAATCTTATCGCACAATACAATTCCTATTTACAAACTTGCAGTTAATAGCTATTATAGTGAGCAAGCTGTTAATTTGAAAATAAAATCACGGTAGTAGTTCCTATGATTCATACTATCAATATTCTTGAAATATATATCAGCAGTGGAAGTTGTAGATAAAATATACTTATGAAGCAAATTAATATGGAATTTTTGGTACAGTTTTAAGCACCATAATTATCAGCACAATAATAATAATAATCATATTATATGTTTTCCAAGATCAAATAAATAATAATTGTCGTTTAATTAGTGACATGGTAATGAGAGGAATGAAAATTATATCATATCTTGCATGACATTGGCACTTCATTGTCATTAAGGCTAAAGTTCATTGTTCTCCAGTTTGAAGCATTTTCCCTTGCTGGCAGACTATGCACAAGAGCTAAAGATAGATGTGTAGGTAATGTTAAGTAATCGCACAGAGCGCAGAGAAAATGTATTTAAGCAAGTGAATGAACTGGTCAAGGAATTTTTCTATGCACAAACAAAACACTTTGTGCATTGCAGAGGGTTGATTATTCAATTTATTCTGTTTGGAGATTCAGCGGAAAAGCATAAGCATAGGACATAATACGGCAGGGAAGACTGTGATGTGAAATTGAAAATATAAGGCAAACAAACTCCAGAAAAGGATGAAAACAGATAAGAAAGATGAGTTGAAGGTTGACCGAGTTTTGAAAATGCACCAAAGTAGAATAGAAGCAAATATGATCATACTGAAAGGGAAAAAAAGTGACGGACGGAGGGAAGAAAGACGCATTGCAAGAACAAGGCATGAGATATAGTGACCAAGTACAATACAGCAGTCAGTGATCGGAATGAACTTGCAGTCACAAAAATACACGTTCATAAATCCACACGTTGACGCTTGTTATTATTATGCATCCATAAAATGAGATTTTTTCGGCAACTTGTTTGTATTGCTGATGTGATGCTGCTGCTGCTGAGAGAGGACCATTCCACCTTTTCTTTCTACTCAAACTGCATTCTCTGATGATTTTGAGTGCTTTGAATGAATTAAGATTATCATATAGCAGAGAAGAAAGAGAGACTACAATGGCTAAACAAGATTGGTGCATAATAATATATAATATATACAACCAAGCAGCAAGCAATGTATATAGGCAAGTCAAGGAACTTTAGGTTTGTTGTCAGTGTTAAAAAGTTAAGTAGGAAAAATTTGCCGTAGGCCTATATACCTGCATCATGATGCTCACATGTTTGCAGGGATGATGATAATGGTTATATTCTCCTCTTGTCCTCAGCTACTTTACTGTCTGCTGGTAATAAAGGGCTTGGAACATCAGAGCACAAGGAAAAAACACATGAACGTTTCACAAACGTTGTTTTTTTATTTTAAACACCAATAAAAAATAACAAAATGTGGTGTTGTGGTAGAAGGAGAAGAGAGCGATGGAGGGAAAAAAATGAAAAAATAAGGCATATTTTAACATGATCAGAGTCTTGTTGCAATTCAGCATTAAATTTGGTACTTTTCTCAAGAGGAACCAGAAACAAGAAGGCGTTTGTGCCAGTACCAACATTTTTTTATGCAAGTAAATAAGCAAGCACATTTAAATGATGCCAATGTTGATGCCAAAATAGATTTGTATAAAATGATAGAGATGCGACCAAGATGACGATAGGCTAGAAAGCCAGTGAAAAAACATTTACTTCATCATCATCATCATGAAACCTATCACACACTAGTTTTCGTTTTCATTTGCGTGAAATCCCGTTACGGTTGATTCCTTTCCATTTCCACAGAAAGCAAAGTTGTTCTTCCTCTTTACTCCGTCCAATGCATGGTTGAAGTAGTAAAAGTAGAGGAGGTTTTAGAGAAAAGGAAATCTGCAGTGGTGGTGGCGACTATTGCAGTTTGATAAGAAGGAGAATAATGGATTTGGTAAATAAAGTGAATGCATTATTGTTATTGTTGTGTGCATGGGAGGCAAACTACCTACATATGTACATTCTCTGGGCAAATGAATATAAAGACACATCCCAGCCTTGCTTGCTGTTGTGTTGTGAATAGCAAGTGGGTGCTAGCAATGTAAGCTGCCTTGCTCTTGAAAAAATCATGACCCACCGGCTTTTTCTTTATGTTAAACGGGAGCAGGATACACCAGCTAGCTTTCGTTTTCATTTAAACAAGTTTTTACTCCACTCAGATAATGTAGTTGTAATAATAATAATAATAATGATGATGATAATGATAGCATGAAAAAAAGTAAAAGAGCAAGGATTGAAATTCAGGACAGTGGAAAAACAGGATGAAAAGCAATATTTTTTATTAGTTCTTCTTGGTATTACATTTTCTTCACGAAATTGTGGAACCAAGGATATGTTGTTAGCATAACAATTTTTTGAATGTTTTTTATTACAAAATCAGATTTACCCTGCCTGTTGACCCTTTGGCAAAAAATATATCATCATCATATCATGATCAACAAAATCCCAACCATCAAGTGATTGCACATCCTTTCAATCCATTTTTGCCAAGTGAAAAAATCAACGATCTGGAATCACTTAAAATGGAGTGTAAACATGATTTTTACGAGATTTTTAAACTATTCCAATGGGAATTGTACACAAGATGAGATGGCTTATTCAACATGTTTTATTCGAGTAGTGGTTTTATGATGCTGTTATGAAGAGAAGTGCGAAATTTTGTGTTCCGTTACTACTACTTCTTCTGATGTTGCTGCTACTTGCTACTGCTTTCCTTCCTGTCCAACAACTAGTAGCAGCAGCACTTAAATAAATAGTTCAATAAAATGTCAAAATGTTTCTTTCTAGTTTTTTTTGTGTGTGCGTGCATATTGCGTCGTTATTTATGCCCATGATAATAAATATTATATTTGCANTTTTTTTTGTGTGTGCGTGCATATTGCGTCGTTATTTATGCCCATGATAATAAATATTATATTTGCACATTGTGAGAATATAGTTTCCTGTGTCTATAAAAAACTATGCTCTTGTTGAGCATGTAAATGTACATCCTTTAATTGAAACGTTAAGTAAACGCTATGCTGATGACGATGAGATCACGGGCGGAAGAAATCGTAAAATCCCCGTGGTGCCCATAAATCTCTCCACTTTACTCTTTGTCTTTGACTCTTATTGGCAGTATTAACGGGAGTATTATATGGACTGCGACGTTATGATCGTAAAGGGCAACAGACAAAACGACCATCATCATGATCATCATCATAATCATCATCATTGTACAGAAATCTGAATATTGTTTAATACACCGACATCCGCCATCTTCACACCGTCGTTATCGTCATCAGAATTTTATAACTTTTCTATTCGCTTCTTAATCAACATGACATGACTCTTTTACTTTACGATTGGCAATTAAGCGACCTCGAATTAAAAATCTGACGAGATAATTTTGTGTCTTGTTACAACTTTTAAACATTTTTTAATTAATTTTAATGATCCATAATCCACTTTATATCGTTTCCAAAAATATTAATATATTATTATTATTTGCAAGTTGATGTGCGTGTACCTACCTATTTTTATGCGCTTGGCACGGAATCATAATATATATAGAATGCAATTTGAAGTTTGCAACTGGCAACTGTCACCAAAAATACTATCAACTTGCATAGTAATAACAAACGAGCATAGCTATAGGTGTGCATCATCAGTTTATAACAGTTGATTGACTGAGGTTAACTATATGACAACATGAGTCATCTCTTGAAAATCTCTTCATCACCAAGGAAATGCGACCAACCACAACAGGCCAAAATGAAATGGTCATGGTTTCTTCCCAACAAGACAGTAAAATTATCAATTATCTTGTGTCTCTTCAGCCTCTTCACTGCTCACAAGCAAAATATTATTACATAATCAAATGTACGCGCTGATTTTTCTCGACTGACAACGAGAAAAAAATCCATTTCTAATTCAATTAATAATAGTTGGCGTGAAAAAACCAAAGCTAATGTGTGATCATCCTGTACTCATGTTTCTACTCTTTTGGGAGAAAATCAGGAAACAGAAGTTTAAAAAAATATATTCTACATTTACTACAGCCACACGATCAAGTTATCAAATTCCTATAGCAAAATTGTGAGGAGGAGGAGGATGAAGATGATGATGATAACCAAGATGATGACTTTGCATGTGAATAAAGCATCTTCTAAAGGCTCCACAGCAACGCTTTGTTGTTCCATGTCGTTCTTGTGATCTAACATGCATTATTTTTCGCATACAATATCCCTAAAGACTTCAAGTCAAGAAGAAGAAGATAAGTGATTTTATGTTCTGTTTATTCCTCTGACTTCTTCTACCTCTATGCACAAAAATTTATTTGATTTTTAGCAAATTTTTTTTATTAGAAAGTAAAAATTTGCTGGCTTACACTTTACAATCGATTGTACACGAAGTTGTTGACAAATATTTGCATTTTTAGCCAGCTTTTATTGTCCTTTTCACTTTATTACCAACAACTCTAAAAACAAACCCAGAAAAGTAAGTGCAGCTAACAATAAGTAGGCATACATACATATAGGTATTTGCATATCTACATATTACATGTACCAAACATCCATTTGCATTTTATAGACAAATATCCTCATCAAACACTTGATTTTTACAATACTTGATTCAATCGAGAATTTTTTATTCACACGACATGTTACAATAGCACATGCATACATTGTCATTAAAGGCGCATTACAGTGGTTTTAACTGTGCAGCACTTTAAAGACTTTTTATTTACTGATGGTATCGAAAAAGAATGGAAAGAAATGATGATACTTGCATTATACGATGAAAAGGAAAGAAAAAATGCTCAGTTCATCCATATAAAATGCATGTAAACACATACACGCACACAACTGACACAAGCGAATCGTCTGCATCTTAAGCATTATTATCATTCTTTAAAAAAGTCAACATTAACACACGTTTTGAAAGTTTGTGGTTTTTACAATGATTTTTGTATGCCTCATTGACTCTCGAATGATTTGCAGAAAAAGGAAGGCTTGTTTTTAAGGAAATTCTTGTGCATCGTTTTTTTAATACCTTTAGGAATGTGCATTATTATTATTTATGAGGCCTGCAAATCATTGGATAAAGTCTACTTTAATTTTTATTTTATTATTATATCCAACGAGAATTCTTCTCAATTCAAGTGAATGGATATTGTAAAAAAATGTCTGGCTGGAGCGGGATTTTAGTGACGATTTCTCTCTAACACAAAGAAAAATTTCACTCAACGTGATTCGCAGTTGCAAGACACAATATAATTAAAAACCACAGAGTAACTTCAGCATGAAATTTTACGGACGACCGAAAATGACTGCAAGACTTTTTTTGTGTCTAGAAATGTATTATGCAATTCAAAAGTAAAAAAGATTTTCTAATAAATTTATTGCTTTGTAAAGACTTAATACTGTGATTTTGATTAGTTTAGGAGGTGATAATCATCAAGTGTAATCACCGAACTTTAGGTTTCACATTAATACGGCTGTGGACTACGTGCATAATCAAAAACTGTCATTTTTACAATGTTCCTCCAGGCAGTTAAACTCATCTGCCGTATCATCAACCACCATTATCATCATCGTTGTTGAATTATATAACAAAACTATTCATACAGACGACGAGTCTGAACAAAAAATGTATCAAATATTATATACCTACTGTTGAATGTTTGGAACAAGTATGTGTACATAGATGTGCAAAGTGGAAAATTTTTCTCTCCATCGGTTGGGAAAAAACCTTTCACACGACTTGAGCAGCAGATACAGATTGAAATATGTATACATAAAAATCACAAGCACTGAAGTTGTTCGACAGCAGCAAAAATGGATTTTGTGTGAACGAGACAATAAAATTCTGATAGCCGAAAGCATCATCATGATTCTTCTGACTGATAGTCTAAACAGTACGTCAACAAGTTTATTGCAATATTGAGCATCTTTTAATGGCGCTGTTATTCAAAATTATTGTGGTTTTTTTCAGACGTTTGAGGGAGGATATAAGACAGTGCATAAGTATGCTTGAGACGACAACATGATGGCGGCTGTCACTATTTAAAAAAAATACTATAGATGATAATAATAATATTTCTATTATGCATCTCATTTTTTCTAGTGGTGACTTTTGAACAGTTTTTTTGATGGTGTGACTTGCAATAAAATATTAGCCAGTGTGTAAGTTGGAGCCTTTTTGTAAATGCCTGATCTGTTGGCGTATTTTTTTGCATATTTTATAACGATATATATATGTCCTGCATTATGCATATTATGGCTCATTATTCATGTTTGTGTGTGCATGCATTGCGTACACACATGATTTAACAAGAAAAAATACTTTGACAACAAATAAAAACTGGTAAGTCTCATAATCATTCTCATCACAAAACAACTACCACCGCCACCACATTATATTTAACAGCCATTAAAGTATATAGCTAGCGCAGCAATAAAAAAGGGAAGAAAAAGGACAGCATTCCCTTACGCTGTTGTGGGGTCACTTCCGGTCAAAATTGACCATTGTGATGAGATGATGCTGTAGTGTTAGGAACCTGGGTGCACGGAAGGCATGATAAAAATCAACCAACAAACTGGTAGGAAGCAGTTTAAAATACAATTTGTGCATCAATTGATTTAACTTGGGTAGGCCTACTATATTTAAAGCAATTCTTATGCTTTACGAATTCGAAACGTTGCTAAATAGCAATAAATTAAAGTTTTAATTGGCATAAGGGTTCTTTCTAATTGACAGAATGCAACAGTTCCATATTGTTTCTACACGCACAATTTATATCAGTGCATTTCCGTTCAGGTACATAAGTAAACTGTTTTTTTAAATGCATTTACCTATTATGCATAATAATAAAGTAGGTAGACACTTGCATGCAACACTTGTACTTTATTGTCCCCATTGTACGGTTCAATTTTACTGCTCCTCTGGCCACAAACGGCATTTTGTTGATAGCACCGCGTTATACTACTCCAGTTCTCTTTGCCCTGATGAAATGCTGGAAACGGTTGTTGTTTTACTGCAGATGCACGTATTAGCCTACAAATTTTTTAAATGCATTTACCTATTATGCATAATAATAAAGTAGGTAGACACTTGCATGCAACACTTGTACTTTATTGTACCCGTTGTACGGTTCAATTTTACTGTTCCTCTGGCCACAAACGGCATATTGTTGATAGCACCGCGTTATACTACTCCAGTTCTCTTTGCCCTGATGAAATGCTGGAAACGGTTGTTGTTTTACTGCAGATGCACGTATTAGCCTACAATTGTCGTGTTGTAAATACTACTAATGTTATGAACACGACGGTTACTCTAGCAGAACATCTAGCTTTGAACATGATCATTATCACGAACGTCAGGACCGGTTCCAGGCCAAGGACCTGGATCGGTTTGGGTGCAACAGTGAAGCATAGTCATCATCAACATCCCGACAACAGGTTGATTACCCACCTGCATGCAAGCAAATAGGTAGGCACATATAATTATCTTGATACGTTGCATTTCCTTTATTTTTATTTTTTGCAGTTTATTCAGTTTTTATGCTGTTTTATGAATCAAACTCATAGATTGTTTATGCTTTTACCTAGCTCATCTTATTTCAATTAAATAATTATTTTAAAAGAAACAATAAACAAAAAAAGTTTTTCAAACACGTCTTTCCTCTGATTGACCTTCCTGCTCCATGCCAAAAACTGCTTCTGTAAGTTAACCATTGACCAGGTTTTGCGACATGTTTTATGCAGAAAGGGAAATAGATTAACCGAAACAGGCACTGCTAGTAGGCTGCCAGCAGATTAATTGAAACGCTTGTTGAAAAGAAAAGAGGCGTCAAATTCCATCCGAAGTAGTCTGTTCTGTTCAATATTTTGTAGTTTTAAACACTCTCTTTTCTTAATACCATGTACTATTTTAAATATAAAAAGTGCCATGTGGCAAATATAATCAATTTATTATAAAAGCATGAAAAAAACACAGCAAGAGGAGTTGAGGTTACTACAAATAAATGCTGACGACTGTGATTTTACAAAAACTAAACAGGGAAGAAAGGTAGTCTTGTGTACAAAGATTACTTGGTAGTAATAATAACTATGTGTAA
>JAANSP010000874.1:0-18037 GCA_036850745.1 Homidia socia
AGCACTCCTTCTTGCGGCAGCACTCATGATTCAAGAAATTCTGTAATAACTAATAATTACGTCAACAAACTGCAGCCTAATACCACCTTACACTTTTCACAAATAATTTTTTTAAACAATTCAATCACTAATGAATGATTAAAGATACAAAAACCAACGTTAAAACTTTTTTAATTTAGTTGTTGAATGTAGAGAGAGATCAAACGAATGGTCAAAAACAGTCTCTTTGTAGTATTCTAGTTCTAGTAAAATTGTGTAACATGCAATTTTCTCAAAAATTGACAGATTCATAGAAGAATTGCAGACAAAAACGACAGAGAGGAAGGAAGAGGAAGACGAAACACAAAAACACACAACGAGTACCTAACCTACCTAGACCTACCTAATATTATTATCAGACTCCGCTCGCTCTGGTAGCCCGCTAACAAATATAAACAAAATATTTTTTTGGGGCAAACAACTTTGTTCTCTCAAACACAAAACGTCAACAACGTATTTAAATGCACTTTCACAACCGATGTTTTTGTATAGCATCATAAAAACAAGTTGAGTCGAGTCTCAACCAGTTTCCAGTCAGGGAGGCAGCATAGTCATGCAATGCAAAATGCAATGCATGATTGTACACGTGAACTAACGGTCGAAAAAATGTTACGTTTTCACTACAACTAAACTTTAAAAAAAATTTATGTATAAGCAAAATGAAAAAAAAATTGGAAAAGAAGCAAATGAGATTGATGGGACTGGTGGTGATATGATGATGAACGGAGTATTGTTTTGGTTTTTTACTCTCTAATCTGCATAAATTGCATAATTATTGCATTTATTAATGGGATGCAATTCCACGGGGCATAGTTAGACAGTACTTGTGGTTGTGGATGTTAGGTAGTTAAACTACCGTATTAATGGGATGCAATTCCACGGGGCATAGTTAGACAGTACTTGTGGTTGTGGAAGGTAGTTAAACTACCGTAGTTTACTTACTTCTCTGCGATTTCAAATAAAGTACTAGTATTTAGAGCTGACTGCTGCTGTGACCCCGATCCAATTTTCACAAGAATGATAAAAATGTAATAAAAAAATTTAAAAAAATAAATTAGTATAATGAAATGGACACGGTACCTAAAACCACTCTTAAAATCCTTAAAACGACCAATCTAAAGAAAAGTATCGTAAGATCATAAGGTCTTTAGTTTTTCGCTAACTTGTAGTGAAAATGGTCAGATTACTCAATTTTTTTGCAAATTAAGCATACCTCGGAGGAACATCTTTTACATTTTATAGGTTCAGTATTTTTATCAGCAAGCAAATAATAGCAGTGTATTTACACGCACGAATATTAGCAAATGTAGCATACCTAGTAAATATTACAGAAAACATTGGGCATATCTTTTTATTTTTATTTTCCAGCGATATTGAGTGACTAGTCGTAATCTAAACTTTAAGATTATTTCCAACTGTCTTGAGTCTTGACCCAGTGATACATTCACCATTTCCTCAATGTTTTCTCAATATAAAGTTTTCCTTGTCCTCTAAATCCATTGAAATATACTTCCATGAATATTCGATATAATAATAGCAAATAGTGCAGCCCTGTTCCAAAAACGTATTTANATCCATTGAAATATACTTCCATGAATATTCGATATAATAATAGCAAATAGTGCAGCCCTGTTCCAAAAACGTATTTAAATACTTTAATTAGGACTTTGCGCAAATATTTTGCTTTTTATGTTTTCAGCCGAATAAAGGATAATAAAAATTCTTTACCGAGGGAAATCCCAGCTAGTTTGGTTCTGGGGGAACTACCAGATGAAAGATATGACAGCATGAATCCGTACATTGCTAAAAGCATCATTACAAAGTGCCAACCCTTTTTTGAAAAAAAGAGATTATTATTATTAAATGCGCTGTAGAATTAATGAATTTTCTCAGAAATGCTTGTATGTAGCCTATTATTATTATTATTATATTAGTCCAACTAACTAGTAGAAAACCAGGATAATCAATCCAGGATTGATGGGGAATTTCGAAAACACAAACAGCAAATGTGTCCCAGAGACCCATAATGAGGAGGATGGGAAGAAACCAAACGCTAACTTTAAGACATGCAACAAAGGGTGGACTTTCTCTTCTCGAAGTAAATACATCCCATTGTGCAATCAAGTCTCTCATTCTGGTAATTACATTTTCAGTCTTTTGATAAATAAGACCTTTTTTCTTTTCTCCACGATGAATTTCAGCATCGGACCCTTCCCCACTGCTGATATCTTCCAAGCTACTAGCGTCGCCAAAACTAACGTTCTGTACAGAAACGCCAATGAAATTACATAGTGTGACAAAAATGTGGAGAGCGTCATTAAAATTTTGAGGAATGGTTTATTCAGCTGCCAATATATGTATGTTTGTTCTTGTAAAATTTAGATAGCATAATCAGTGCATGATCGCATCGCATATTTTACCGTTGCACTCCCATTTTGTCCTCGTTGCACGTGCTCGTTAGGGTGCGGGTGCAACCTAGAAGAACTACCCTGACCGGTAATGGAGATATTGCTTGTTCTTCTGATTTTAGTGAATGATGGTGAACGTCCATGATGGCTAAAGCTATCACCCAAAAGATATGTACTACTAGTGCCAGAGGCGGCTAGATTTGGATCATTTGCTGCCTTTTTGGCAATCTGTTGAAACGAAGAACGTTTACTCGCCTGAAACATTTTGGGAAAAGGGAATCGGCAAAACAACGAGTATAAAATGAAAGCGAAAATGCTCACTATTTTATCTATTTTTTATTATCAAATAATATAATACTAGCTGTGGTGGGACAGAGGTGGGTCCCTAATGGGGTTTGCGTTTGGAGGAGTAGCATTGGAGGAGAGGAGGGTATATGATTTGTAAAATATAGAGCTGAAATTTAGAATAGAGCTGCACTAACAAATTAACCAATATGATTCCATGGCCATGACCACGTTTCTGAAAAGTCAGTCAAGTCAGTGGGGTTAGTGGGGTTGCTAAATTATAATTAGCAGCACTCATTCCAGACCTAAAAATAACTGTTTAATCAAATTTGACAATATCATCAGATTTACCATATTAAAACAACGCTATAAGCGTGCCTACTACATACATATCTACTTGCAGTACTTGCACTACTAGTGAGATAACACATAAAAAGAGAGAAGCGTTATTGGGGTACACTGCTATTGTCAACCAAGATCTCTACTTCAAGCGCGTTAGAGCTTTCCTGTCCTCATATTTCACTACTACATGTGTTTCAGAAAATTTGTTTCTTTTCTTTGTACAATCGGCTTAGCTGAAATATTTACTCATGAAATCAATTCAACATTGGTCTTTAAATCATCTATGTTTTTCGAACATTATTGGATTACATAGTTCAATGTGAGTTCACTCAATGTACACTGTGCAGTGTAAAGATAAAACGTATAATATGCTTTTAAATTAAGCTAAAGTAATTTATACCATGTTATCCCCATTGTAAATTATTGTGGCTTAAAACTTTTCGTTTCCGTTGTTGGCCTGCCAAGGACCTTCATTTATATGCACTAATAATTTAATGTTATAATGTGTGTAGTGTGTACTACTCTGACTAAGCATATACTCAGTTGAGAAAACGATTTAAAAAATAACAATAACAATTTGAAAAATCTGACGTGATGCATACACCCACACCTTGTCTGAACAACTGCAAAAGTTTGAAAAATACGGGATTGTTATTTAAACGTATATCCCCACTCCAACATGCATCCTTATCCAAAGGGAAGTGATTGTACAAAAGTTATCTATCGTATCGTGCAAGCAACTGCGCGTTGTAGTAAATACGTGCGGCGTACAATCAACTTCACTCATCAAAAATCCATGTACGTCAGCATAAACGTTTAATGGAAGCGTTTCCTTTGGATGGTTTCTAAAAATAAATCGGTTCTGTGTATCTATAATGGTGTCTAAAAATAAAAAAAATACTTTACCAAGTTGAAAAGAAGCAACAGCGTTTAGGAGAGAAAGATGACGAGGAAGCTTTCTTGAAGCAGACATGTACATATCATCATGAGTGTGGGTTCGTGGAAAACAGTGTATTGACTTAATGATATTGTACTTTTGAACATTTCCAAGCTCGAGAGTGAAGCCAGATGAATTTCCTGGCATGACACACCACTACTAACTGCTATGAAAAGTTTTTGCTCTGACATGGATTATTTCTTCGACAAGAGGAACTGCGTTTGAAGTCATTGCCTTGGCTTTGTTTATGTGCGATTTGTAAAATATCCATATATATAATCTATACAGTGCCAATGCTATAAGCACGGACAAAATAGGTCGTTATGTGTCGTTACTACTGAGTTGTTGACTGTATCACACGGTTGGAAGTAAAGGAATGCCACGCCAAGTTTTTGTATATTCATTCCTCTTTAAAAGACCAATGTAATTCCTCCCACTTTATTTCTTCCGTTAGTGGTGGCGGAGTGTAAGATTTCCACACATTACATTTTTTCCTGCTTTACTCAGTAGTAGAGTTCTAGAGTTTACTGATCACAAGAAAAAGTTTGATTCCAGATAGAATACTATTCAGTCTAGCGTCATTCTCTTCTTGGCGTTTAAAGCACAAAGAACATTGCCACTTTGCCACATCATTGTAATAAATTGGGTGAGTAGTAAAATCGTCTCGTTTTTTGAACTTTAATTGCATATTATTATGTGCACATACTCTGTATTAATAAATTTCATTTAATCACATTAATATTTTTTGATATTTTCTAAATATTTTTTCAGGCTCGGATGAGTTGAAAAGTGTATATTATTGTTCAATCGAGTGCATGCAATACGTCAAAATAATATGTAAAATAGTGATTTTGTTGAGATTAAATAAAACTTAAAACGTGACAATTTCTAAACTAGTTAATCCGGCTGCTCCAAGGAACACTTTCTAGAGTGATAGTGTGAGTGAAAGTACATACATTAACTATGGCGGAACCAAAAAAGCTCAACCCCGCTGTGGAAAAGTGCATTAACGCACTGCAAATCAGCACAGAATGATTCCGAGAAAATGGCTGCATTGTTCCTCGTTACAAAGGTGGTAAAGGGATCCAAATTGGGACGAGAAAGTAGGCGTGCCCTTTTTGCAGCGATTGGATTCAAGTTTATCATGAGACTTCTAAACGCTCCAGCGTCACCTGAGGTTCCTTCGACATTGTACAAATCAGTTGCTCTGAATGTGCTAACTGCATTTTGCTCAGATCCGGAAATTGCAGAAAATCCAGAAATGCTTGCTGCTATCCCCACATTTCTCACCGTAATTGAGTCTTGTGACGAAGGAAATGAAGACGACGATCAGCTCCTCATGGTGGTTAGTGAGGCTTATCATTGTCTAAAGTGCCTTGCTTCAGTAGATAAAGGGAGAAAGGCGCTAGTTGAGGCTGGGGCAATTGAAAGACTGACCAATTTGTATGCAGATCAAACATTCAATTCGGACGAGGCGCTTGAAATTATATCCCGGGTGGGATCCAAGTTGGGTGCCAGAACTTGGGAAAAATCACCAGAAGGACTATTTGCAGACTTGATGCAGCGCCTTTCCTGTCAATTTGAAGTTGACCAAACTGACCAAAAGTTTGAAGTGTGTGGCCTTATTGCCGGCATTGTTCCAACTTGCAACCAAACTGCCGAGCAGCTGGAAACTGTTGGCTGGCCAAGGTCACTTTTAAAGGGATTGACTGATATTCTTAGCAGTAAAATTACTGAAAAACAACGGAACCCAGCATTGCGACTAGCAGCCGTTACACTTACAACTTTGGGTGTGGATTGGGTCATTAAAACTGAAGATGGACCAGAAGCGTACCAGTTTATCATTTTATTGGTTCATTTAAGTTGCATTGAAGTACGAATGTGTTTGGAAGACCGCTCAGTAGATAAAGTCGTTCAAAATGATGATCTAATAGGAGCGTGCTATGCAATTATTGAGACCACAGTTCGCTTTATGGCTGGCAATCATTTTGAAAATCTGGATGAAAAGCAAAAGGAGCAAGTGTTCAATTCCTTAAAAGGAGCAATGTGGGCTATTTTAGGATTCATAAATTCTGTTCAGAAGGAAGCAGTGAAGAATCCAGACAAGTTTTGGGACAACAGAAAGAAGCTACTGGCCTGTGCTTCTGTTCGCTGCTTGGCTTCATGGTTAGCAGATGAGGCAGCAAGCATGAAGGAAGAAATGTTTAAACATCTCCCTTTCATCCTCGCGTTAGTATTTGAAACTTTTCAAGATGAAGAGTATAATCTCAACCCAGAGAGTCAAGTATTAGCGGAAGTGGGCAAGTGCTTGGAACCAATCATGCCCGAAGTATTGGTTGTCCTTTTGCCGGCGCTATGCCATTTCACTGCTGAAGATAGGGGAGTCCACATGCTTCTCGATTCAGGAGGGGAAGAATTTCTCAGTCGATTTTTAACACACAACTGGTCCGTTTACAAAAACTTGCAAGAAATTCTGGAAAGAAGGCTGCGACCAAAAAAAGTAAAAAAGACACAAAAAGCAACAGATGAGGATGAATGCCCGCTGAGCAACGAAGAGCTTAAACGTACGCTTGGCAGACTTGGTGTGGCGATAATGAACACATGTAACTTGTTTATCAATGTCATTGTACTCAGCCCAGATATGGTGGCGTCAAATGCAATATTTCAGCAAACAATGAGGTGGGCGTTCAATGCGCTCCCACTTTTGTCCAACACGGAGGACGATTTACCGTTGCTGTCTAACATTTCGTCATTGGGTCTACTCCTCCTTATGCATCTCACAAAGAAAACCCTCGAAGGTAAGGAAATGGGGGACAAACTTTCACCAGAGGAAGAATTTCTCTCTGCACAGCTCATCTCTGGAGCAGACAATGCTGCATTTCGTTTCGGAAAATGTGTCGTGAGATTTGTATGGGATGCTCATTTACCCGACGAGTCTGTAAATCCTGCAGATCTTGTCTTGACGAATAACTACAGGGAAACATGGAATGAAATAAAGGAAATGTGGTTCCTCAGCTTGCAAACAGTGGCAACACTTTTAGAAACGCTGCCTTGGTTGGCAGATTTTTGTGCAGACAGCGGCTTTTTAGACGCTCTCATTCAAAACATTTCTATTGCCTTCAGAAGTAAAATTGATGCTACCGTGTTGTCTGCATATGAGGATTTATTTGTTGCCGCAGTTAAAAGCACGCCCAAGGCATCTGCTATAATTAAAACAAAGGGAGCAGCGTTGGCAAAAAGTCACCACTTGAGAAGTTTGATAAGAGCTCTTAAAGAGATAGAGCTTGCTGCTGATAAAAAATAGATTCTTTTGTAATTTCAATTTGCATAATAATAAATAATTTTTGTGCCTTATTATAATATTAAACTATGAAAACATAACAAAAATGCTTCTTAAAGAATGTTAAAGGAATGAGGTAGTATAAGAACATATTATTTGATTTGTTATTATGTATTTGTAAATTAAAATTGCAAAATGTTTCGTCCTCTTAAAAGATGGTGGCAATGTCACCGTACTGCATATTATTATCTATGATTAATTATAATGGTTATGTATTTCTAGTCGCTTGATTTTATAGGTAATTAATAATTCAGCTACAATCTTGTCATCTTGTAATTTTTTTGTTTCAACTTCTAATAAACCTCCAGAAGTCATGTGCCTTTAAAGCGGATTGACTGCTAGTGGTTAATAAACCAATGTGTGTATAAATTTATTGTTCATTTTTGTAATAAAAATCCTTTGTGATAATGAAATGGAGCTTTAAAATGCCCTTTTGAGATACCATTGATAGCATATTCACTCTAATTTGTACTTGGGGACTTTGGGTGGATGGATGCAATGGGAGACACAAATACATCTTATTGATCACACAAAGTGAAATAATACACCTTTCATACTCATGTTCTATTCTCATCTCTGCGATTCCAATGAGCTATAGATACAATATATTTAGCCATGTCCGTTTTTTGCCATTTTCATTTTTTAACCTACTAAAACAATCATTTTTAATGATCCATTCACTACACCATAAGAAGCAGTAGGGCTTGTTTCAATGAAGTGACACATTTAGTCTTGATTGACAGTAGAGTTCAACGCAACAGAATTAACGCTACATTAGTAAGAAGTTAGAAGCAACAAATACAGTTTAAACGCTTAGACGATTCAGTGTACTTTCCATTGCACGTGAACTGAACAATTGGCATTTTTTTAAATTTTAACATGGGTAAAAGTAAGTTTATAGTAAGAAGCAACAAATACAGTTTAAACGTTTAGACGATTCGGTATACTTTCCATTGCACGTGAACTGAACATTAAATTTTTTGTTTCAGCATGGGCAAAAGTAAGTTCTCTTAATCATAATGAAAATTAAAAAATATACTGCAATACGTGGCAATAATAATTTTGCATATAATAATATCCTTGCATATGATATCTTCTTTGTATACATATTATGGTATCTAATAGTCTGTTAATAAATTCTCTGAAATTAAGTTACAATAGAATTACTCAGAAAACGATCGGAACACAACGAGGGGGAAATTCACTCTTTAGAGGAGCTTGCGTTACATCAAGAAAAGCTCGAAAAAATTGAACTACTTGATAAGGCTTGTAGAAACGTAAAAATTCTTAAACTTGCGTTACATCAAGAAAAGCTCGAAAAAATTGAACTACTTGATAAGGCTTGCAGAAACGTAAAAATTCTTCTGCTTCAAAACAACGCTATCAGCAAAATAGGTATGATTGGCTTGTAGTTTTTAATAACTGGCTATATGAATGATAAGTGACCATGTTTATTTTTGGTACACGCTGCACAAAAATATATAGACATACATGGATTTTTAAAAATTTCTCTTAGAGAATGTTAGACGCTTAAAGAACCTGGAGTATCTCAATTTAGCATTAAATATAATTGAAAAGATTGAAAATCTTGACGGATGCGAGTCTCTAAAAAAGTTGGACCTTACGCTCAATTTTGTGGCAGAGTTAACCTCGGTGAAATCATTGAGTACATTGTCCCAACTTGAGCAATTGTAAAATACTTTTAAAAAAATTTCTAGCATTCTTTCCGCACTCTTAGTATTATCATGAGTCATGAGAATGTTAATCTATACATTAATTGAAAATATTTACCTTGAAAGGTATTTGGTAGGAAACCCATGCCAGGATTATACTGGATACAGAGAATATGTTATCGCTGCACTTCCACAGCTCAAATCACTGGATGGACGAGACATAACTCAAACTGAAAGAATTCAAGCATGCCAAGAATTCGACAAGTTGGAAAGTTTCATATAAACAGCAACAAAAACAATACATGGGTAATTATGCCTGTAATATGTTTATTTGTAACAAAATGAAATATCAAATTTCTCACGTTAATGAATTGCAGAAAGTAAAAATCAGGGGCAAAGTAAGGATCAAGAGGAAATGAAATCAACAGATATTGCTAGATACACTGCAGCGGAAGCAATCACTGCAACGGAAGACGATGATGAAAGATTGGTAACTTGGAGTCTGACTTACTTTTGTTGTGCCTAAATTACAAACACAGCGGTATTTTAAAGATAATATTTTTAAATGATTTCCTTCCTTAGTGAATTTTGGAATCAGAAAGCACCCGACACTCCAGAAGTTCGCAAAGAAATGATACGACGGATAGAAATGCAAGAAGAAAGGAAGAAACCAAAAGACACTAAAAAAGTCAAGCCACCTAGAAAATTGACAACTGTTGATGGGAAACCCCTCAACATAAACGAAGCTAAAATAAAGTTTTCGCTGAGCGACGAATGGGAGGCAAATCAATTTGTGCTGGATTTAGCTGTACCCAAGTAAAAGAGAATATATAAATATAATATTTGCGCAATTACATCTTTGCACGCACGCTCTCCTAAATTGATATTATTTGATGAATGCGAATACCAAAACCTCAACAGGCACATGTGTACTACATTAATTGACGCGGATGTACAACCGTTCCACGTGAAAGTTGTAATGAAAGGAAAGATTTTTCAGCTAAAGCTGCCTGAAGAAGTTAAACCAGATTCAAGCTCTGCTACAAAGATCACAAACAACTGGTCATTTAATTGTTACAATGCCCAAGGTAGCATTTAAAAATATTTATATAGCGCTACTTCATGTAACATGTTGAAAAACTTGAAAATGTAAATCTTGGTCAATTTCTCAAGGTGTATGACACCAGGACTCAGCCTTGGAATACGAAATTTGAACCTATTGACTTGCGAAGTAAAACTAGGTAATTTAATTGTCATACACCTTTGGAATATTTAAATGTAGGATTCGTGCTTTAAAGTTTACTTCATTTGAAACAAATAATTTTAATATTCCTAGCTCTGAAGGTCATGAATGCCTAAATACACAGTCAAATGCGCTGAAAACCGAACTTGAACTTTCACCAAAGCCGAAAAATGCATCAACAAAAAATACATCTATTATTGAATCTTTTACTCCTGAAGACGTCCCACCTCTAATTTAAACTGGAACGACGTATTGCTAAAGTTAGGCAGTTATTTTGAGAAATATTTTACTTTATTGTTTTAAGAGCACCGGCTAAATCTCTTTGAAATGGCAAATGTAAGCATTTTTATTTTCATAAAAGTAAAAGTCAATTTTAAAATTAGCGCATTCTCATTTATATTTGATTGGTAATACATAGATTACAGTAAATCTTTTGTCATTTACAATGGCTTTCGTTTATTCAAATCTGAATTTTTTGATTGCGTTTGTCTGGCTGTCGTATTTGATTTTACTCCAAAATGTCCTAGAAAATTACGAAACCAAATTCGACTGGGACTTTCATGCTTGTCACTCGAGGATTTTCGATCATCGCTCTTATCAATACTGGCCAAACTGTCACATGTCGCCTCCTCAACTTTTACATTTCCTTTTACAGTCGAGCATAATGGAGACTCCGATTGCGATTGTCTACAAATATAATGTAAAAATAAGTTTCGTCAGTTATAAATAGATAAATGATGAGTAGGGCATGTACTTGGCAGGAAAAATATACAACATATAAACATACGGCGTTTTTCTGATTATTTTTCTGACTAAAGGACGAAATGGAGACTCAAGTTGTTTCGGAAATGGCTTACGAAGCGTTCCCTTCTTATGCAACGCTCGTGAAAGAGACTTTCCCCACTTACTAATGTAAGCCGCGCACTTATCTGGCATTTTTCTTCTACTAGACGATTTTTTGTGACCATTTCTGCTGAATAATGCAAAACAAAGCAAGTGATAGAAAATTAAAATAAATTTTGTTCAAAGGAATAATAAAAATAAAAGTAGTTTTTCTTACTTTTGATAGTCCGCCTGAACATAATCGCTCCTCATTTCAACATTTTCTGCTTTTTCTACAAATGATGATGAAACCACATTATCTGATGGCTTTTCCACTTGATGCGAATAAGATGAGGTAAGAGGTGGATGAAGAACAAGTTGATAGACTTTCATTTGGGGGCAATGTGAACTCTAATTTAGTGAAAGCTGCAGTTGGCACTTCAGCATTCATTATGTCGTAGTTTTTTATTCTTTTGATATCCTTTTTGGGATTCAAACTCATAGGTTGTTCGGTAAATGTGCTTGTATCCAACAAGTTTATAATTCCTGCAGATCTCTTCAAATTTCGAGTAGACAAAGTCGAGATGTGATTTTTACTCTGTCAAAAACATGGTTGTTTGTTTTGTTGTTGTAAACTTTTATAATAAAATAACAACATTATTCCAGACTAATTCGTAAAAATGAAGATGGCATTTATGCTCACCTCAATTTCATGAGGTTCTATAACCGCAGCGTGGCTTTGTGAGATATCTTTCAAATTGCTGTTCGACTGAGACACACTTTTCCGCATCTTTACCTCACTACTTGACGGCTCAACTCTTTCATAGTTGGGTCGACGGCGGCTAATTGATGTCGGCTCTTCTTCGCTGTCTACACTGCTGTGATTTTCAAATTCCCGTGATTCAGGAGCACTATTTATGGATCCTCCTCTACAACTACCGTTGCTACGATTTGCGTGAAATTGGAGTGTAGCAAAATAGTGGTGAGCATCATCAGAGGCGACTGACGCATGCTCTTCTCCTACAATTAAACTTTCCAAGCTTTCTTCGCATTCCGATATAAAGTTGTTATCTTCAGAATTTGACTTTTTGCTCGCCTCACTCTTATCAGCCAATATTGACTCGGGTTCAGAAGTATCCTCCTCATAACAGCAGGAACTTTCACAATTAACTACTTCTGAGTCCTGAGCTTCAAATGACTCTGAAATATCTAATTCTCTTGATGGCTCTACGTCATTTATGACAAGTTCCGAGTTTCTGAGTTTTTCCCACAATTCATGTTCATTTTCTGGTTCTGGAAGGCCCCACTCCCGTAGTGCTTTCAAGTCCTGGCGTGACTTTTGTTCGATTTGCTTGTACAGTTTTAAATCCATGTACATTCGTCTTGACTTTCGGAAAAGTAATTTTTCTCGGCTGCAGAAATTTATTTCATAGTGGTATGATCAATTGACGATGCTTACTTACCCATAATATTTCATTTTTGCTGGCATCAGTAATATCAATGTATGAACTTGAGTGTTTATACTTACGGCTCCAAAGCTTTTTGAATTTCATCCAAAATCTTTTCTACAGATGACAGGTTATCTTCTTTGCGTGACGGTTTACAAATGATTAAACTCTGTAAAT
The DNA here is from genome assembly GCA_036850745.1 of Homidia socia. NCBI lineage: Eukaryota > Metazoa > Arthropoda > Collembola > Entomobryomorpha > Entomobryidae > Homidia > Homidia socia. The sequence continues at coordinate 12,715 of JAANSP010000874.1, forward strand.
AATATTTTCATAAGGAAAACTTTTGGTTTTAGGAGATCCCCATGTACAGTTTAACAAGTAAAACTTTGGACTTGGCAGAATATTTTTCTACCTTAATATTATTTAACTTTTCCTCTATCTTTAATCGATTCATTAAAACGTTTTTTGAATGCTGAAGATGCATCCCTGGGCATGGAAAGTCAATAAGAAGAATTTTACTTTGGTACGATCGCAATATTCCGTTCATTCCAACACCAAGCCACCTTTCAAAAATACGTTCCTCGTCCTTTTTCGCTGTGCTATGAGCCGGATACGAGCGAAAATAGAATCTGCACGCGTCCAAACTCAATAAAAATTCGGCAGTGTTATAATAGTACTTTGATTGAAATGTCGCTAGAGGAGTTTTTTCAAAAAACCACAATGCTGCCTATAAGCATGACAAAACAAGCCACCTTTCAAAAATACGTTCCTCATCCTTTTTCGCTGTGCTATGAGCCGGATACGAGCGAAAATAGAATCTGCACGCGTCCAAACTCAATAAAAATTCGACAGTGTTATAATAGTACTTTGATTGAAATGTCGCCAGAGGAGTTTTTTCAAAAAACCACAATGCTGCCTATAAGCATGACAAACATTGAAGCTATTATAATATAATGCCACAGTTTTGAAAATATGCAATAGTTTTAGTAATTCAAATAATAAGCAAGATAAACTAACAATCAAAAGTTCAAGCGCTTCAGTGTTATCTTCAATCACGACGATAACTTTCGTCTTATTACACCTACACGCAGAAAAGATTATTAAAAAAGAAATCACATTTTGAAATCTCTGCCAATCAGCATATAATAATGTTTTGAACAAATGCTATCTTATTAACCGTGATGAAGACAGCCGTCTTGACCCACATGTTGTGCGAATAACCGAGTCCAAAAAGAGCTTTCTGAAATTATGTGTTTATATACATTGATAATAATACATTATTTTATTATCAATGTTCCCATATCCTGAATTGAATGAAAAAATTCTATAAATAGGCAATAATCCTGTAAAAGAAATCATACGTGGACTCTTCTATCGCCAACTTAATTAACTGATTGGGACTTTCCTGTCCAACAACGTAAGTTGGTGGTTTTGATCTCAAGAATTTCACCTCTGCGTCTGATAAAACGAAGCTAACTGGCATTTTATAAAACTGCATTTCTTCTTTGCATGGCTCCATACTAGATGCCTTGCCATGCAAAAACTCTTCTGCAGATGCTATCAAGTTTGTAAAATCAGGATTGTATCCATACAACCTCCCTTCCAAATCCTTTTTAGAGTCTTTTAACTCATTACGAATGTCTTTTAACATCTCAAAGTATGCAACTTCCTGCACAATTGAAAGCAAAAGTTGTTTTTCAGAATCTGTCATTCCACTACAATAGGGACCAGCATCTGCACTTCTCGGTATAAATCTTTGTGGTCCGTGAACACGCCAGCGTTGATTCAACTCGGTGAATAGTAACTCAGAAATTTTTTCCTGTTCTCTAACTAGAGGAGTTGCAAAATTAACCTGTGTCGATGAACGACGAGCAAGGCATTCCTCATCCGAGTTAGAATGACTTGTTTTCGGTCGACTTTCTCCCTTGTCTCGTGTAGCTGGAGGAGTACTTTCAATGCAGGATCTTTTAACGCGACAAGAGTTTGGAGTATGGAGTTTACGCGGGTATTTGAAAGCATCAGTNTCTCGAGTAGCTGGAGGAGTACTTTCAATGCAGGATCTTTTAACGCGACAAGAGTTTGGAGTATGGAGTTTACGCGGGTATTTGAAAGCATCAGTGTTTTCTATATCTGCCAAAATTCCATCTTCAAGTAGGCTTATTTGTGTAGACAAATCCGACTGACAGGATGATGAGCATTTGTCATAACGGGGCGCCTTTTGTTGCTCTAGAGAGAGTGAAAGTGAGATGCTGATCCTTTCATGCAAATTAAAGAATATTTTTCGGCAGTCATCGCTGAGGGGAGATAATGAGTCCACGCTATTAATAACTGTGCTGGCATTAGTGTTATGAATGCCCATATTTATGGGCTTTTTCTTGCATAGTAGGTGTTTCATGTCCTCCCCAATTTTTTTCATGTTGTTTTCAAACAAAGCCTTGCGTATTTGATGACGTATACGTTTTGCTACAGCTTTCTTTTGCTTTCCACCTCCTGTCCACATACCGGGCTCCACATCAATCATTTTAATTTGGAAGCGCTTGCAAAATTCGACTACCTCATCCAAGTCAACCAATTTTGATATACATGAATCGAGGATTATGATTGGGACGCTCCATTTTTCTATGAGTTTTGCAAAAGTACTCGTGACAATAAACTTTTTTGCTTCATTGATAAATGTTGAATCATTTGTATTTGTATTCTTGGGAAACACATGCAGATCATCATTAAGTTGTTCCACCAATGTGTTCAAGAAAGTGTCCGATTGAAAGGTCATGCATGTCGGATTTAAATGCTTTTTTGCAAGAGAGCTCTACATTTTGTTGTAAAATCACGATAAATTAATTTACCTTCGAACTTCGAGCTAATTGATTGTGGCATAATTTAGTAAACCCTACCAATAAAAACGCTGTAAATGAATTNTGGCATAATTTAGTAAACCCTACCAATAAAAACGCTGTAAATGAATTATTCCATTTGGTTGAGGAGTCATCTCGGATGATTACCACAACTTTAGTGTTACATTTAACTTGTGTAGGGTCCAATTCTTTTAAAGGATTTCCAGTGAAATTTTGAAAGTTGAAAACATCATTTCTTTGTAGGCAAAAACATGTACAAGTACAAATGCACACACAAGTAGGTATTTATATAGAGAATTGACACGGAATCGTTAATATGCAAAGGCACTGATAAATAATGTTTTTAGGGCTTGATACCTTTGTGTCCTGGTGCAGAAGCGAAACTGATTCATCTTATGCGGTTTAGCTGGACAATAATGTTTAACAATGTTCATGGTGTTGGCTGCATGAATTTCCAACCTACGTTTTTGTGCTGCTGTTGAATTTTTTAGTAAGTGAATGCCGTTTGGCTCCTCTGTGGAATAGGTTAGCTCCATGAAAAACGAGCTAACGTTTATTCTTGGGTGACTGCTATTATTCACTCTGCTGAATTCTAGTCTTCGGCCGTCTTGATTCGAGTTACTTGAAGTTGGATTATTAGCATCCCTTGTAATATCTTGGGATGTCGGCAAATTGATAGCCGACACAGAACCTCTTGTTCGAAATGGTATAAATATAGCTCTGCTGTCAACTTCTCGTCTCGGTAGTATACTCCGGTTAAGAAAGTGCCGATGCTGACCACGTAATCTTCTTGTATTTTCAAACCGAAGTCTTCTTGCTAAAAAACATTTTTATGGTATCATTAAGTTATCAAAAGTTGTCCTATTTATTGAAAAATTAAAACTTTATTTTTAAATTGTATTTTTTTAGTCAATGATGATTAAAGCAGTTAGTCATGTATTCATTTATCAGTATTCATTGCATTCATTTATCAGTGTGACATTCAACTTTTTAATTAGCAAATTTCAGGATTAGTTTTACTGGTTTGTTCGGCTGAAAAACTATTCTTGGCATTCCCTAAAATTTGGAAATATCCCGATATATTTCATGACATATGAGAGTACGCGTGCATACGTAGGTGTAATGCTGTTTGAGTCACTTCAGTATTCTTGGACAACCAACGGGAAAGCGTACCGCGTTTATGAAAAGTATTTAAGGAAAATCTGACGTAAACCGAAAGCAGCAACACACCACCATGATTCACCAATCCTGGAGCTTTCTCCGTCAGCACGGGTGGAACCATGCTGCCGCCTGTACATACTGGATCAATACACGTAAAATAGTTTGCCACACTACGACCAAACGATGAGGGATAATACATACATGCATACATCCATTAATAGAAATTAGTGGAGGAAACAACGCGTACTATCTACCCTTCTGATGCATGACACTGAGAAAAAAGGTAAATGTGCATAATGTATGACTTTAAAATGTTCATCATTTCCCAATATTGCGTATTTATTCGCGTATATGAAAATCAAAAACTACTCTGCTTCTACTTTTTTCATTTGCATTCGTGAACTTTTTTTGTACTAAACTCCCAACTACTACTTTTTTGGCAAAAATATACCCACGACAAATCTAGTTATTGTGCATGTGGCAGGCGATAAATAAACTGCATTTTTTTGGAAAACTATAATGAAGTTATTGTTTTAACGAGAAAAAGTCATATAACTCCCAACTACTACTTTTTGGCAAAAATATACCCACGACAAATCTAGTTATTGTGCATGTGGCAGGCGATAAATAAACTGCATTTTTTTGGAAAACTATAATGAAGTTATTGTTTTAACCAGAAAAAGTCATATAGTACTATATAGGATTGGCTCGTTTTCACCCCAAAAAATCCATTATCTTTTGAGCTTTTACATACAACATTTGCGCAAAATAAATAAACCTTATTATTTATCTTATAGAGCAAAAATCATGAAGTAGAAAAAGTCTCTTTCACAGCAAATAACCTTATCGTGTAGCAGTATACATTTTATCTTTGGAGCTTCAAATATAAGCGAAAATAATAGTACCAACACGAGGACACATGGACATATTATGCTGCTTGAGTGGGGTAATGGCATGGTGTCTTATACCTACTTTAGACTATCACGTAGATGCCATTTCAGTACCAGTAAACAATATGCTTTCCACAAAAAGCTTTCACGAGTACAGGGAAAGGTAGAGTTTGCGCCTACATTTTATACATGCTTTCTGTACAATTTTGTTGGTTGTGTCGTAGTAGTTCCATCTAGAACAACCACTGTGTAATACACAAAATATATCGTAGGTATTATGTTCCAATCCACATTTTTGCTAAAGGGAAAATACCAGGGCCGGGGCTATTGATAATGCAAAATGTGATTGCTATTTTTTACAAGAAATGCTTGCGAGCTATAACCTGATTTATTAAACAGAGTATACATGGAAAATACGGCTCTTGTTCACACAAGGAAAAGAAGGAAAAGTAGTGAAGGTAGTGTGCAACAAATCCACTTAAGTTGTAAATTGTACATTTATAACTTTGATTTTTGAAATTTTTCAGTATTTCCTACAGTGAAAAGAAAGCACCTTGGGATATTATTCCAAACATGAGAAAAATTGCACTTATTGCGAGTTCACATTTAATGTTTGTACTTTAAACGCTTATTTAAAAAAACTGCTACATGAAATTGTGCGTGTGTTTCGGATTTTCAACAGATAACAGATTTTTCTGACACGGACACGATTAACAATCTAAAAGCATGGCTAAGGAA
>JAANSP010000875.1:0-15231 GCA_036850745.1 Homidia socia
GTTGCTTGGCTGGAGCGCGCTCTGGAACTTATATCGATAAGGTCGCTTATTGCTTTTTGAATTGTCAGGAAATGCAATGCCATCATTATTGCTTATTAGTACATCAGAGTTTGGGTGCAAAGCCTGTGGCGTACTTGTTCGAAATGTAGGATTTTCTGTTGAAAAATGTTTAAAATTAATAATTTCTCATTTGCAGATGGCAAACTAAATGATTTCGTGGTAATATTTTAATGTTCGAGTTAGGTTTTACCTATATAATCCCTTCTTAACTCCACACTTCTTCTATCAGCAACATTTAAAGCCTTTGTTAAATATAACTTGCCATACACCATGTAATCCAGGTCAGTCCTTTCACTGGACTCTGTGGCTGCATTGTGTGGCAGTACATCTTTAAGCGGAACAAGTGGCACTAAAAACTCCCTTGGCCCTTCAATTATTTCTAAATGTTTCTGCAAATTATTCGTTCTGTAGTCACTGGCTATCTTTGCTGGAAATGCCCATGTTGGTACAAAAACAAACATGAAACAGGTATACACTACCGGCAAAATCATTTTGGTCTCTATAAATTTGTTTTTGAAAACACACACTTAAAATAACAATGCTAGACCTAGCATAAAAACGAAAAGCCGTTATTGGTTTTGAAAATTGTCACCAAAGCGGTCTATCGTTACAGTAATGCAAAATTCTTGTCAAGTGTCTAGTGCCTACTAACATTTTTTGATAAGAAAGAATGTTAAACTGCACTCTACTAACGTGAGACTGCAAATTATTCGTTCTGTAGTCACTGGCTATCTTTGCTGGAAATGCCCATGTTGGTACAAAAAGAAACATGAAACAGGTATACACTACCGGCAAAATCATTTTGGTTTTTTAAATTTGTTTTTGAAAATACACACTTAAAATACCAATGCTAGACCTAGCAAAAAAACGAAAAGCCGTTATTGGTTTTGAAAATTGTCACCAAAGCGGTCTATCGTTACAGGGATGCAAAATTCTTGTCAAGTGTCTAGTGCCTACTAACATTTTTTGATAAGAAAGAATGTTAAACTGCACTCCACTAACGTGAGCTAGCATGTGACTGCTATATGCGGTGAAAACTTACCCACATTGACCTGAAACGCTTGATGGCTATACATTTGCATTGGGAATAAACAACAACTACGTCATCACATCATTGTTAATAACAATATGGCCAACACTAGCACCCCAGAATAATCGCATCATTAGAACAACAGCATATACACGGCAATCATTTGCCTATATATCTTTTTGATTACCTGCAACAACAGGTTGCGTCGCACTAAATACATGCAGAATAATAAAGCTCCTTGGAAAAGAAGAAGACGCAATCGATATAGAGAAGGCGCATTAAATATCATCGAATAAAACAATGACAAAAAAGAATAATGGAAAAGTGTATTGATATCACACACAACCAAGGATCTAAATTGCATATTACAATTCGCTTCGTAGTTTACTCGCTTATTTCCTATTTATCTCACTCGCATCACTCCGTTTTAAAAAGCTTTGATGTTGATGTTTAGATACTTCGTATACATATCATACAACTATAAACTTAATATCGTGGGAAATACTTAAAAATATTAGAATTATGGAGTGAATCACGTAATTCGTAAGAGATTTAGAAAGGCGAGAAGTAAAAGGCTAGATGCAATTTAAGTAATGCCATTGTATAAATTGCTCAGTGAATCATTGTAAATTTAAAGTTTTCATAATATATGGTTCTTGAAAAACTTGCATGCGCACATAAATACTCAATTTTCCTGCCTTCGTGTTTTCTTTTCATTAAATCTGAATCACAATAAAAAAATCGGGATTTTTTCTAGAAAGAAAAGTCAGTATTTACTGGATAGTATATTAATACATAATGTTGGATATCCTTAAGTTGAGTAATATTGACATTGCCCATGCAGGTGTATGAATGGTTGACCATTGTTTCTTTTCACAAGTAGTGATGCACATTTTCATTCGTTTTGCATTAACCTTTTTACCCTTTTGATTGGGCTCAATCACTATGCTTTTATGAGTTAGTTCATGAGTTGTTTAGCAAACCAGCCGATTATTGCTCATCATTATAAAGCATTTTAGTACGTGGAAGCTGAATAATTGTCAGACAACCCAGCATTATAACCATTGTTCATTTGAGACATTAGATAGACAACTGAGGATGAGTATGGCAGTGGTAAATAGACTTGGTGTTGCCCATGAGTAAGTTCATTTACTATTTTTTTACTTATTTTTTATTTTTTACTTATTTTTTTATCACATAGCTGATTCTATTTTGCTGGTGCACTGATGATAGAAGGTGCAAGATAATAAAACAATATATTCGTCTAAATACCTATGAACAAACAGCATGAACAAGTTCTTTGGTTTTTCCAAACGAAAAAAACTTTCAACTCGTAAGGTAGTTCAGCAATGAACTACATGCATCAAGATGTATTTTCATATCTCATGGGTTTTTATAAATATGACCATTACTTTTTTGTACAAAATTGTAAATAATATTTCATGCATATTAATATGACCATTACTTTTTTGTACAAAATTGTGAATAATATTTCATGCATATACTGGGCTGGAATTTGTTTTACCTTATCCTGTATCTCCATCTGTAGTTGCAAAGCTTAAAAATATGTACAGTAACAATGATTGATACGTAGGTAAATTTTTGAACGCAAGAATGATATGCGAATATTATTGCAAGAACATTTTATATTTTAAAAATTTAATTTACTATACTTGCCACATCTAGTGGGATAAACATAAACTTATTTAAGTTGCAGATAAAATGCAATAAGTGAAAGAAACGTTTATCTGATTAGTGACTACTTTGAATGAGAAAGGTTTAGGGAGGGATAAGTACGGTCAGGTACGTTTCAATTTCAATTCATTTTATGAGTTTCGCTATGATGTCCATTTCCAAGTGTATTATATTTATTTAATTTGTGCATATGTACACAAGTTGTACTAATATTACAGAATACGCAAAGTATGTAAAGACACACATCTCTTTTGCGGATAATGATGACAATGATAATTTGGTTCATATGAAAATCAAGAATTTGTGGCGACTTTCCTTGTTTCTCGTCTTTGGAAGCTGCCATCTGGAAACTTTCCAGAGATTTGATTACAGTATCCCTCCATAATACTTTTGTATTAAAACGTACATTAAAATATACATTTTTTAAGTTTTCAACCGTTCCCAATTCGAGTTTGATAGATTATGAATTGATATACACAAATACTGGTTGCTTTCAGTTGAGGCAAAAACAATAAAAATTTAACGAAAAATTGGCATGTCTTAAGTAAAAATACAGTTTAGTTGTTATTAGGTTGCTTGTTTGCACAAATTGTAGATCACACATGCTAAATGCTAAAGAAATATTGCTAAATGCAAAAGAAATATTACTCATAATACGGTACTCCAAATTCAGACACAGAGTTATGCTCTGCTACGTTGGGATTTTTCGGATATTTACAAAATTTTATTCTCCGAGTATTCTTAAAATTCAAAACTTTTTACACATACATTATTATATTGCACTGTTTTAAAGCGATAAATCCCGACGCATTTACATGATTACATCCAGTTCAACTTAATTTAATGACATTTAAAATATTACTGCAATTGCATTGTCTTTTTAAGTGAGATGTTCGTGCTAACAAAGAAAGAGTACAGTTTTTGCATAATTTCATAAGAGTACAGTTATAGATCGTAATTTCTCGCGTGAGAAACATTTTAAATTGTTTGAAATACTGTATAGTTCCGCTAAGTTGACAAAAACACATGCCTAAACATATCTTATCATAAAAGGCATTCCTTTGTTTGTTAATACTGTACTTGGGGCATTCACATTTTGCACATTCTTGATTGTATAAAATTTCATGTTCTTTTAGTACGAAACTTTAACTGGCTGAGTGCCCGAGGTACCCTTTTTTCCAACTTTCAATATAAGTTTGCATTTTCCTCCATATCCCCGTTTGTGTGTGGCTTGAGCGCACCTTGCATATGTGCTGGGGCTAAGCAGAAAGAGAAAAGTTATGAAGAGCAAAGTCGTCTCCATTATTGTCCTGATTCTTTCCATTAGACTCTGATGACCTTGATGGAATGACATCTATCAAGATTTCCGCTGGGCGATTCAATAATCCTATACGAAAAGAAAATTGACGTTATTGAAGATATAATAATTTTCTAAAGAACAGAATGGAAATTGAAATAATTTATGCATAAGTTTGCTCATACGCTGGTAATCATCTGAGGTGTAGTCGGAAGCTGGGAGAATGAAAACGCTTTGACTTGGACCAATGTGCTTGTTGATGGACGTGGGCTCTCTCACAGGGTCAATGTAGACAAGATTCCGATATGCTTCTGATGGAGTTTCCAAGGACTTGATGAGAGTCTGAGCATCTGGAACATAACGAGTAGGCATTGATTATGCAATTGCGCACTTTTGAAACAAACAGAATTTTGCTTGCTCCCCTTAACATGGTATTATACAATATTTTCTGTTGCGTAATTATTTGAAGGACCCTTGAATTTACGATAATTGAATTTTGCTGAACAGCTCGCATTGTTTTATGGGCTTAGTAATTATGTTTTTGTACGTTATGAGAAATTTCTCTCAATGACTCACCCCTCCACAGTGACTCATTCATTATGTGGGCGTATGTACAAATGTTATTCATGTTGAGAAGCTCTCCCACGGTTAATGATGAAAAATAAAATTTAAAATAAAACTGATGTAATGAGTATATTTTATTGTGAACACGGTAATGTATAATATTCTCAATGTCTCAAATCGTAATACAATAATAATAAGGCACTTAGTGAAGGCGGAAATATTTTTTCTAAAGGTTTAAGGTTACACCCCTTTGAAAATTTACTTCCTACAAACGTTGCTGGTAGGGATTACTTGGCTGGTACCGATGAAATTCATTCGGTCCATGTTGCTGGTGAATATCATTGGGTCTAAACTGATGGAAATCATTGTTGTTGGACCTAAACTGGCGAATGTCATTACTGTGATTATGACTGCTTGGTCTAAAGTGGTGGAACTCATTGGGTCTAATTTGATGAAACTCATTTGGTCTAATTTGATGATAGTCATTTGGTCTACTTGATCTATACTGATCATATGGGTTCTGACGACCGTTGTAATTGTTAAAAGTCAAGTCATTATAGCTATTATATCTACCTTGGCCATGGTGGTGGTGATCATGACCATTATGATCATGCTGATGTCCGTATGGAATTTGAGTGGGTCCTCCTGATCCAGGGTAGTAGGAGGGGGTAGGTCGAGGACTTTGTCCGTACTGCAAATTTCCCAGACTATGCTGCGATTGTGATGTTGCAGGTATTGGGGTTGAATGATGGTGATGAGCATGATCATGATGATGCTGTCCATATTGTGATGGATTAAGTACTCCCCGCTCGCCAGCTACACCGATTGTCGGAGCTCCTGCATGGCGTGGGTTCGTACATACATATTTTGTTAGTCCAAATGTTAAACTCAAATTAACTACAAAATATTATCCACCTCAATAATCATCTCAGCCTTATTTCTTTTACCTGGTTTGCCATAGTTGGGTGCTGGTGTGCCATGTATAGGACGACCGCTGATATTCAAAAGGGATTTAAGTCTTCGTATGTCCTCCCCTTCATTTTCATCACCGTGGCCGTGACTGTGAGCGTGTGGTGGAACAGCAGAAGGCCCTGGAGGCTGATGATAATTATTCTGATAATTATTATTATTACTACTGTACTGTCCCGGTACTGATGGGGTTAGCGCTACAGGGTTGTACGAATTTTGTGTTTGTGAATTTTGTGATGCTGATCCCTGTCCCTTATACTGTTGCAACAAGTCGAACGCCCTAATTTCTGGATTTTCATTTCCGCTAGAGATGAGAATGACCCCCATGCCCCTGTCCTTGTACTTGTCCTCCAGTACTTGGAATAAATGCTTGGCCGGAACGTTGCTGGGATAGTTGGTTTACAAGTTGCAAATTTCGCTCCTGATTATTTTGTAGGACCAAGGGACTTGGATTAGGTCCCCGTCTATTTTGTATGTTATAAGCGTATTGCATCAATGCACTTTCCCTCCCTTGAGTTACAGAACTCAGCGCAGGGTGAGATGCTAAATGGGGTGGAATTTGCCCTGGAAGAACCTGAGGAGTTGGGATAAGGTACTGGAACACCTTGCGCAAATTGTACTGACAATAAAATTGTCAGAAACAAAAGAATCCTGTCTTTTTTAGAAGCCATGGTCAAATTGAAAATCAAAATTCGGGGCGTTTAAAAACGGAAAAATAAGATTGTATTGTATTTTCCACTAGTTAAACACGTTAATGTTGACCCTGTAACTACAGAGCGCAAAATGGGCAACGTCGTAACGATTCCCATTCACACTTCATAATAACACACTACACCTTCACTCCACTTCACTTAAATTCACTTTTATCGAAAGGTCACTCGTGATTCGATTAGATTAAAGTAGTAATTTGATCTGTCGTGCTTTACCCTTAATATGCCGCTTCTTTTCTTATGCGATGTGAGGATGATGAAGCTTCTTCTTTTGCTATTGTTGCTTCACTTTGCAAATCTTGACTGCAAATGATTATCATTTCAAACGTACAGTCTGAGTAAAAAGTCAGAAACAACAATGCACCAATTTCAACCCATTTCAGGGTTACTTCCTTTGCTTACTCATTACATAAATTAAATAAATCTACACTCTATCTTTAGCATGCCATATTCTTGGAACATGTTCTTAGATGCAAAAACATATACATGGTATTCGCACATTACTTATTATTATTGCTGCGCCCAAACAAAAAGAGACGCTACCACCATTGATGCTGGTACTACAAATAAACTTATCTTTTAGTTCTTAACACCTTTCAGATATCAACTCTAGGTATGCAAAAATAGCAAAAAAAAACATTTTTAATACACAAGTCAAGACCTCGATCTCGAAACTCCATGCACGACCACTAGGTATAGTGCCTACGTAAATATGTACGTAAACAGTTTTCTGAAAGTATACAATTTTTTAATGGTCAATGCTACCATTCAGTTAAATTTACTCATACCTTTCCGTGTGATCTTGAAACTTTTCTCACAGAACAACGGATTTCTTGAAAATTATTTTGCATCTACATCATTGTGGAATGTGCACACGAGAATGTGCGCATAAATAACTGTGTGGTATTGTCGAAAAGTGAGAAGATCCAGACGTAAATAGTAGCATGTATGTATGTAAGGCATAATATAAAATTTTTTCTTTGAATTGGTAAGTTGAGAGCATGATACGATAATTACTTCCTTTCAGAGCAGAGATTAAATAATAGTGGTTTGTTGGTTGGTATATACCAAGTCATGTTATTGAAAATTAGGTAAGACGTTTAATGCAATAAAAAAATCATCTCCTACCGAACGCGTGATTCACCTTCTGAAAGGTAGCAACCACGCCAATGAGCAAATGTAAATTGTTTGTTTTCCAAACANATGCAATAAAAAAAATCATTCTGAAAGGTAGCAACCACGCACGCCAATGAGCAAATGTAAATTGTTTGTTTTCCAAACAGTTCCAGTATACAAGATACAGAAGTTTAGTTATTTACTGCTTGTGTAATACTGTAATACTATTATTACGAATATGTATTTTTTATTCACGTGTTTTCATTGCCGTCAATTATGTAAATACTATTTCAGGCTTATCACTTATCCTCCAGTACACTGCGTCAAAAAATTGCATGCATTTGTGTTTATGCAGTTTACTGTAGAGAATCTCTTTGTTGCTTGTTGTTAGATAAGACTAACACTTAAAAATACAATCAACTATTATATACTGGTTATGTACGCAGTAAGTATAGAGTCTTTTACTGAGGTATTCTGTCAGTTATCATAACCCAGCTATCATTGCCGTCAATTATGTAAATACTATTTCAGGCTTATCACTTATCCTTACGTACAGCTTATCCTCCAGTACACTGCGTCAAAAAATTGCATGTATTTGTGTTTATGCAGTTTACTGTAGAGAATCTCTTTGTTGCTTGTTGTTAGATAACACTAACAACTATTATACGCAGTGAGTATACAATACAGTCTTTTACTGAGGTATTCTGTCAGTCATTATAACTCAGCTAGCTCAGACCCAGAGATATAATGAAGGCTGTTCGCTTGGATTGTTTGTTACATGTTCTATTGTCTATGTCATGGTCTTGTTTTATTACATGTAGTAGCAGCAAAATTAATGTACATAAAAATGCATACTGACTTNTGTAGTAGCCAGCAAAATTAATGTACATAAAATGCATACTGACTTGTTCACCACCGTATCAAGGTAATTTTAAGTTCAATTTTGTGACGTCTTTAAATTCATAATGACCGACCACACGGCCCAGGTATCTATTTATATAACACGTACATAGGTATACACATTTTTGCTACAGATTATTTGGACTGGATAATCGATAATTTCAGATCCTTCAAGAACTTGTCCCATTAAAATTTTGACACGCTTCTTTATTGCATAAAAATCGTTACAAGCAAAGATTAAAACTGAAAAAAGGCGGAAAGGGCATGGCTGTCATGTAACTTGTTGGTAAATTTTTACAGCATCTTTTGTGTACTCTGAATTTGTATAGAGTTCTTCTAAATGACGTCCATTCATATATGTATATAGTGAGTATGGATGATTTAGTACGTATTTATTTATTTACTAGATATAGTATTTTGATAATGTGAAATTGAAACACAGTCCATATACGCAAATAGACTATTATACATATGTATAGCTTTTTTTGAGCGTGAAAATAATTATTTAAAAGGCGCAAACAATTTTCTGAATGGAGCAGGTCCGTTCCAGTGACCTCTCAGCATGAGGTTAAAATAAATTGATGGCATTGCGTCTCTTTTCATGTAGAACATGGATTTTCGTTCTTTCGACTGATCTATTGGAAATGTTTCCAGAGGTTGTCCAGAATAGTCGAATTCCGCCAGAATGCATTTATCATAACCAGTAACCAGTGGACAGGAAGTATACCCATCGTACTTTAGCTCAGGCTGCTTTCCATTCATTACGTTTGTTAAATTCTTGAACAAAATCCCATTTTCTGCAGCTGTTGAGATTGCAAAAACCAAACTTAATAAATGGCCAAAGAGATAATGCTCTCTGCATTCGATTAATTTAATCTGCCAGAACCAACCAACCAAACAAGTATATATATAGAGCCCTTCCACTTACCAACAGCAGCTGCAGTCTTTGCTGTGGGAAGGTTTGTGCAGTCTCCCAAGGCAAACACATTAGGATACCGTACGTGCTGCAGCGTTTCTTTGTTAACATCAACAAAACCCGTGGCGTCCGCAATATCTTCGGATCTACTCTTTATAAGATCATACGGTCCCATTGGTGGAGTGACATGGAGCATTTCATACTGTTTTTTTACAAAAGAAATGGGTTTACACCGCAAAACACTTATTTATACAAAAGGGAAGGCTTATTAATCATGCTGAGCTTACAGGAACTTTTTCTGTCTTTCCAGGATTGTCTAAATCCTCAAAAATCGCTACCCTGTCCTTGGAGTTAACTTCCACCAAATTTCTTCTAAGGTTAACATTGATTTTACGAGACTTGACAACCTCCCATAAAGAGTCTGCATAGTGCTTCACCCCAAATAGTACTCCAAGGGAAGTGTTATATATAAGCGTTGCATTTTCGCGTTTTCCATTCTAAAAAAAATTTTAAACCTCCCATAAAGAGTCTGCATAGTGCTTCACCCCAAATAGTACTCCAAGGGAAGTGTTATATATAAGCGTTGCATTTTCGCGTTTCCCATTCTAAAAAAAATTTGTGCGCACCAATAGCAGAAATATTATTCAGCGAATATTTTCTTTTTGTCAGATGTAATCAAGAAATGTTGGTACCTTTCTAAAATACTGATCTGCAATGTACAAAATTTTTTGGGGTGCCCCAGCACACTTCACGGGAGTATTCGGAAAGGTGAAAACGGCATTTCCTGTGAATAGAAAATAAATTTTGGATTAGTTAACTTGTCAAAATTTTAAATTCTGCGCCTAATTTAGTGAATCTAGTTCATTTTTTGACGAAACCTTTTTGAAAGTCCTTGAGAGCTTGAAATGTTTTGTTAACATAAAGTGGAGAGTAGTTGGAACATACACCGCGAGTTTCCAGTGCTGCTGGAAGTCCCTTTACCTAATTCACATTTTAAGAAACTGTTCAGTAAATTGTGCGCACCAATGGCAGAAATATTATTCAGCAAATATTTTCTTTTTGTCAGATGTAATCAAGAAATGTTGGTACCTTTCTAAAATACTGATCTGCAATGTACAAAATTTTTTGGGGCGCCCCCGCACACTTTACTGGAGTATTTGGAAAGGTGAAAACGGCATTCCCTGTGAATAGAAAATATATTTTGGATTAGTTAACTTGTCAAAATTTTAATTCTGCGCCAAATTTATTGAATGTAATTTATTTTTTGAAGAAACCTTTTTGAAAATCCTTGAGAGCTTGAAATGTTTTGTTAACATAAAGTGGAGAGTAGTTGGAACATACACCGCGAGTTTCAAGTGCTGCTGGAAGTCCCTTTACCTAATTCACATTTTAAGAAACTGTTCAGTTTACTAACAGTGGTCCATATCGGAAGTATTATGTCAATTGAAACGCTCGTCAAACCTTTTCATATTGTAGTTGAATCCCAACAGAAATTATCAAGTAGTCATATTTTACTTCTTTCTTTGATGATCCACTGCCTATCACTACAGTGTTTTTTGATGGCCTAATTTCTGATGCAGAGTCTTTGATCCACTCTATCCCTTTTGGGAGCACTGAGCTCATTGATCTTGACGAGTCAGAGAGGGATTTCATACCGCCCCCAACAAGTGTCCACATTGGTTGATAATAGTGGACCTTAAATAACATTTGATAAGAAATTTATGTGAGATGGGAAATTATACAAGCCTTTTCTGCAACTATATAAATTATAGAAAATACGACATACATCACTAGGCTCAATTACGGCGACGGAAGCCTTTGGAAGTGTTCTTGCAAATTTTGCTGCCACTGAACAGCCCCCGGCACCTCCTCCAATCACTACAAGTTTGAACTGGCTAAAATGTAATAAAAATATATCTTCATGCTATATTTATGCTTAGCAGAAATTTAGGATATAGTGTAAGAACTACCTTACCGGCCTAAATTTTTTGGAGTGGTAGTGAAATTTCTGCGAGTTTGAGCATTTTTTTGCACTAAGGGAGTAAGTATCCAGCCACGCGTTCCATTGGTATAACCAAGCAAAAGTTTTGAAGGACTCATGCTAAAATAAGGGTTAACGGGAAGTCTTCTCAATAAGAACCAATTGATATTGACAAGTTTTTTTTGTTTTCTGGGAATGAATGGATAAAAATACGGGACAGCTACAGTTTAATTTTGTATACACATATAGCAATCTGCTTATTTATTATAATGTTTTACAGCGTGAGTGAACTAAAATGAAAATTGACAAGAGCAAAATGATTTGCAGATCATGTATACTTACAGCTGGTTCCCAATGACAAGCTTGTAATGTTCTGTATAACTGGTTATGTAAAGCCTGCTTACATACATAATTGGTATAACCAAGCAAAAGTTTTGAAGGACTCATGCTAAACTAAGGGTTAACGGGAAGTCTTCCCAATAAGAATCAAATGATATTGACAAGTTTTTTTTTGTTTTCTGGGAATGAATGGATAAAAAAACGGGACAGCTACAGTTTAATTTTGTATATATAGCTATCTGTTTATTTGTTAAAATGTTTCACAGCGTGAGTGAACTAAATTGCAAATTGACAAGAGCAAAATGATTTGCAGATCATGTATACTTACAGCTGGTTCCCAATGACAAGCTTGTAATGTTCTGTATAACTGGTTATGTAAAGCCTGCTTACATACATTGGAAAGGTTTGTGCCAAAATTATCAGAGTTGAGAAGCTTTGAAGGTCACGAGCGTAGTGACTGTTCATTTCGCATTGTAAAGTCTAAGCACTCCAACACGGAATGCTAGATAGTAGAGATGTAGTACAAAGCGAAATATCTGTGCAAATTTGTTTTGTAGCAGCAGCATGAGAAAACGTTCATGAGACTGAGTAGGCGTACAGGAGCCTGTTTGTATGAGTTATATTTAATGGAAGTACAAGTATGATACAAAAACGCCACGGCAGTTTTCAAAATAGAAAGCTAAATGAAGGAGAAACGCTGAATTTCATTTAGTCCAGTTGTTGAAATAATACTTGTTCATATACTCTTTACATGATTTGTGCTTCATTGTATGAAGGTCTATAATTTTAGAAGCGTCTGCAAACATTGATGAAGCCGTCTGTAAAGAAAATAAAAAAGAATTTTTGTTTGAATTGATTTCATTTTCAACATAAAAATCAATACGTACCTGAGACAACTTTCCGTCCCAAATTGGGTCCGATATGCAGGTACAAACCAACGCTTCATTAGACTCACAATTAAAAAGTCCTCCACAAATTTCGCAAACATCGCCAAAGTGTATCATCAAGAGTACTTTCTACGTCTTTGGATTTCAATTCCATTTCTGAAAATATTTGCACCAACTCCTCGTCATCATAGTCTGTGTCGATTGAAGTGTTAAAGTCAGAAGAATCGGAGCAATCGGAGGTAACCCCAGAATCCTCTGAAAACGTTACAATAAAGAATTAGCATAATAGTAGTTTATTTTAAAGAGTTTTTTAAATTACTATTTTTAACCTGTTATTTCCGTTGCCAATTTTGGAAAAGTTCCTGAAGACGAGTAATGCATTAAATTACTCCTATTCAAGTAACCACTTTCAGCTTTCATTTCCTCCTCAATTGCCAATGATGTCATGATGGGAACGATAAACTTTTCAAAGTCTTCTTGACTATATGGTAGTGGAATCTTACTGAGGCACTTTACCCGCTTTTCCAATTGCTCAGCTCTGTTTGTAGCGTAATAATTCAACAAAATTTTTTACTTAAAAATATAAAATACGAAATATTTATTTTATTTATAAGCTATTTACAAAACGAAAATATCTTTATTCAAACGGTCATATAAAGAATACAATGCTGTTGTTTTGCTTGTCACCTGAAAATGGGGTGTTGTGAGACGTACTCAAATCCAGAAATGACTGGCAATTCGTTCTTGGCAATTGATCTTTCAATTCTAAGTTTCTCCGTTTTCTCTCGCTCAGCGTAACGCTTCATAAGTGTGGTTTGTACGAGATTATTATATAAACCATGTTTCTTTTTGCCCTCAGCACTCAAAGCGAGTTCATAATGTGAACTAAATCTTTTCAAGAGTGAAAGCATTCCAGTACTATCACGAATGGGAACACTAGTGTACGCACCAAAAAAATAAAAAATAATTACATTAGAAAACTATGCTGGCAAGAAAACTGTTCACTAATTTAAACGAATACTTTTTTTTAGCTTTTCTAAAGAAACTTACTATGTGGAACGGCGCAAAAGAAAGGCTTGTAGGTAATCAGATACATTCTGACGGAGAAGCGTTTCACTGGGTCCAATCCAGACAGAGAAAATCATCTCATCGTCCAGATTGTTGTCCAGCCAAATTCTTTGATCCAGTACTATCACGAATGGGAACACTAGTGTACGCACCAAAAATGTAAAAAATAATTACATTAGAAAACTATGCTGGCAAGAAAACTGTTCACTAATTTAAACGAATACTTTTTTTTAGTTTTTCTAAAGAAACTTACTATGCGGAACGGCGCAACAGAAAGGCTTGTAGATAATCAGATACATTCTGACGGAGAAGCGTTTCACTGGGTCCAATCCAGACAGAGAAAATCATCTCATCGTCCAGATTGTTGTCCAGCCAAATTCTTTGCAATCGTCTGTTTCCCCTTTCACTAAAAAATTGTGTCGTTGTTTTTACCAATTGAAGTTTAACCATGCTTTTCGGCTCACTACTACTGGCGTCTTTTGAACTATTTGTTCGTCCTTTTCGTTTCAGGTATCTCATTGTGAATTTATATGTATGGGTCACGTCTTAAGTAAGTAATAAGTATTTTGTAATCAAGCTAGCTTAAATTGCAATCCTAACAATCTAACGTCATTTCCTCGACTGAATGAAAATCTCTTTTTTAAGTGTAGATATTCTTCCTCTGACAAAAGGCTTTCCAAAATAATACAGATAAAAAATACGGTGCTCCACGTAAATAAGCACCATCCATTTACTAGTACACATTTCAAGGGTAACCCTCAATAGAGCGTACACCCCTGTGCGTTATGGCTAACACGTGTGTATCCCTAGGTCATGTCATGTTGCGGTTTCTTTTCAACAGTCATATTATTTATCTTCTCTTTTTCTTCATAGTACTCCTTCCACCCTCTCTTCAGCACATATATCAAATTTCTTACAAAGCTCACTCCATCATCTGAAAAGCAAATTCATTTCTTTATGAATCTTTCAAGCATCCCATTGTCAAAAATGAGAAAATCGGCAAATAACTAATGACACGCTGTCTAGCAAACATGCTTTCCCTGAAGGACCAGTAAATCGATTTCCAGCTGCGATTCTTGACTGGAACACAATAGAAGAGTGGAGAAGTGGAAATTATGTGAATTAAGGCAAACACTAGCATTCCTGTAAGCGATAAACAGTGCACTATTTTCAGCATAGCAAATGGATTTTTACGCTGTCTAAGAATCATTAGGCATGCACAAAGGCGGAATGGGAAATAAGAGTTGCAGACTAAAGGATGATTTATTAATGTTTGTCCTTGTGCACTATAAAGAATGCCAATTCTGTTTTGCTGGAAATTTTTTATTTTACACCTGAAAATAATATATAACACTACTGGAACAACTGTATGTAGTGTGCAAAATAAGAAAAGTGTCCATCATACCGCAATTTTTATAAATAGTCATAATACATTATGCTTCGGCAGGTTTCTTTGTATATTTATTTTATTGTAACTTATTCGTAAGGAAATTTGACATGATATAGCACCAGACTCTTCAGTTCCCAAAATCCAAGCACTCGAATTTAATTTTCATTCAAAATACATACATGCTTCAGTTTATTTAATAAATTATCTTTATATGCGAACAAACTAAAATACAACAGATAAAATACAAGATATTTTTTATAGTTGTAACTTGTGTGATAAATATACAGACTACTGAGTAATGAGCAAAGG
>JAANSP010000876.1:0-18020 GCA_036850745.1 Homidia socia
TAGACACCTAAAAATATTGCAAAAATTTTAATTTTTAGAAAAACACTTGGTCCTTTTCGAGGTGGTGACTTGGCTAGGCTGGATGAATAGCGCCATGAATCCTCTAATTTACGCCTGTCTAAGTCCAGACTTTAGGAGGTATGTTTAAACCTGAAAACTTTACCAACTTTTTAAAAAATAAATAAATTCCAACTATGTAGATAATTTTTGAAAAGCTCAATCATGCAAAGCGTTCATTAACTTCAAGAATTTCCTAACAGTTCCCCATTTTAAACAAACTTGGCATTCCAAAAAGAAAACCGAAGTATTTCTCAAGTTTTGACTGACGTGTTATTATTTGAAATTCCTTTCTAGAGCATTTGCTAGACTGCTTGGTTGCGCACGCTGTGTGAGAGCCCGTCAACGAAGGAAAAGTCAACGACGCTTCTCTGTTGTTTAGTAACGAATGGAAAAAACAGGAAATCAATCAGTACACATACATACACTACAAAATGTATTACAAAATGTCAGCAATATTTTATTTTTTAGGAAATCAGCTACTTTGTTACGTGTATTATTTTTTATTTAATTTATTTACAAAACGTTAATCATCATAAATAATCTCAATCAATGCTTTTTTATCGTTTATACATTCGACTGGATTATTAATGTACCTACTTGCAATTAAATCAACACGAATAATGTTTAACCAATACCGAATATTATTATTTTTATTTTCGATTCTTAAATGTTTTGAGACGCTTCAGAGAAAAATGATTTAATTTTATCTTTTGGATAAACTCGATCAACTTTATTTTTAACAATGCCACATTATTTTTTAACTGGAACAAAAGTTGGGACCAGATTACTTAAAATATGAGCAATAATTTGAATAAAATTTTATCGTATTTTTAAAACAAAATCTTCCGCAACTTTGCCATATTTCCTTTTTTACACCTGCTAATCATATAGGTAGTAATATATTATTATGTATCTTTAAAAGTGATGATAATACTGCGTTCCTTGTTTTTCTAACAAGTGTGTTTGACTTGAAAACATTGTTTAATTTTTGTTGCCTTGTGAACCTGAATAGGCAATATAACTCTAATTGTAAATTACAGATTACTTAAAATATGAGCAATAATTTGAATAAAATTTTATCGTATTTTTAAAACAAAGTCTTCCGCAACTTTGCCATATTTCCTTTTTTACACCTGCTAATCATATAGGTAGTAATACATTATTATATATCTTTAAAAGTGATGATAATACTGCGTTCTTGTTTTTTCTAACAAGTGTGTTTGTCTCGAAAACATTGTTTAATTTTTGTTGCCTTGTAAACCTAAATAGGCAGTATACCTCTAAGTTTTAGCTTTCGTCTACTCTGACTACATTGCATTTTTTGACCAACAACTTCAGATACAAATGCATTATTAGCGACTCGTTGATACATTTGTAGTATTAGTAATAATGACTAGTAAACCATGTTATTTTACTTAATACCCATGCATTTAACATGCCTTCAGTTTCTTGTTTACAAGATTTGTGTGTTCACGTTTTATCACATGAAAATCCTATTTTATTGTACCGTAAAATGTCTTCTATTTAGTTTGTATAAAAAATTGAATAGTTGTTAATAACTAGTTCATTCATTTCAGTCCTGCACTTCATCTTCATTCTAGAATCTAGATCATGAAACAAATTCATCCAAACAAACAGCTCATTCACGATAACATGTACAATACTCCTAAAAATAAAGGTTCCATTCATTCCTCCTGGTTTACCAACCATGATAATCATATTTTTGACACGTTATACTACACATGAACATTATGTATACACACATAATGTTGTACCCAAAGTTGCGTTGTTCCGTATTAAAACCAAATTGAAACCAAGTTAAATAAATAAAATTTGTACTTTATTTTGAAAAAAAAATAGTATTAAAAGTTATTATCGTTAAATCGTCAGAGCAGAGCTCAAGTAAATCCATAATTTTCTTTGCTCTTTTTCAATTTATTTTAAGGATTTATTCTATTAGATACACTGCAATATTGTTTCTAGAAAGTACTTCAGTCAAAATACTTTTGCATATTTTTCGTTGTTAAAAGTCATCAAGGAAGCAATTAATAAGCCGCCCGATGACCAATCTTTCTTGTTGATGTCCCCTTTCCTGAATGGTTTCCAGGAATCTTAAAGATAATAAGTAATTAGTTCATCAACTGTTCATAATTTTCATGCGCCAAAGTACAAAAACAGCGTAGATGTCTGTACTATACTGAAGTAGTAGAATCTCAGAAAGTGCTTTCATTTCTCAAGTCGCCCCACAATACAGCTAAAGCCTAGATTATCATATGCATCTGCCTGCACTGTAGCAGTAGCAGTACAGAGTGCAGTGCATTTTACTGCTTTCCTTCAGAATTTTGTCCAATTTTCTCATCCTGCCCGTCTTCGCTTTTGCTCTGTCTCAGAATGGACTTTGGCCGAAAACCAACAGCAGCTCCACTACTAGTGTTTATTTTACTCTGGTTGTCATTAACATTGATTGGCGGCAGCTCACTAGGAGTAGGCAAAATTAAATAACCCAATAATTCATTTTTACGTCCAATCAATAATATGCATTTTTATCACGAGGAGAAGGTTATTGATGTCTTTTCTTTGTCATTTTTATGTAAAGGAAACATACCTTATTCCTTTCCCAGTTGAATTACTGCTAGAAATCGATGAAGCTGCTTTGCTGGAATTATTGGCCAAATTATCATCATCAACAGTAGCGGAGGTACTACCACAATAATTATTTATTCTGTTTCTCTCCGTGTCACTACTACTTTCATTGGCATTCTTTTTGCTGGTGATGCTTTTGGCGTTAGTATTGGCACAACCACCAGTCGATATTCTTGGTGCGGTAACCACTGACGGTGACGATGACGACGTGGATGAGGTAGCGGTTGACAACTCTTCATCACATTCTGGCGTGGGTTGCATGTTAATATTGCTACCAATATATGCTCCTGACCCCCCTCCACCACCGCTGCCGTTATTCGTCGTGGCATTTGAAGAGGAAGATGAGGTGACAGGGAAACATGCAATGTCACCGGATGTTGACAACGACGCAATAGAACCAAAAGGCTCGTCGCTTCTTGAGCTCACGTACAAATTTCGAGCGTCCAACGGAGTGACAACACGACTGCAACATGAAAAAAAAATTTATTCGTTGGTATGTACGTTTTATCGTGCCGGCTGACATGGTGCGATAAAAAAAACTACAAGAGCATGTAATATTAATTCTAGAGATGTGTCCATCTAGAATTACCTAAAGTAATGTGGAGTAGAAGTAGCAAACATTGGAATGATAGGCAGAGAAGGTCTCAGTCCCAAATTAACTTTATTCTGCTGCCCTCCACTGGGATCGCCATTGTTCGGATTAAGGTTTCTATCAGTGCCCCCACTAGCACCACGACTGACTCTACTGTTACCATCGCCACCCAGACTCCCAAATCTTGTCGTCGAGACATTCTCCAAACTTGTTCCATCGCTTTGAGATCGATGCTTCCTACTGTAATTATAGTAGTATGGTTGATGTTGAGAGGTTGAAAATGCTGACGCAGATGTCGGTGCTGACTCTGTGGTGGGGGAGCCCAACTCAATCTCTTGAAATCCGGATGGATCTGTCACCTTATTTTGAACAATACCAAAATATATTATGCTAAGCTGAAACCGAGGTTGGGACCAGATCTTTACTATATAATAAGAGCAATAAGAATATATTAGTTACTTGAATAGTGGGACTTCTTGGGGATGTCAGTGTTTGATCGCCACCACCAAACAAGAAAATCCCAACAGGAACTGCCTGCAAATATAAATAAAGTTAAAAATAAATAAGCAACGGAATATTTGGAGCACGTAGCATACGCAGGTGTATCATGATGAGCATACTCCAGGAGATATACGCTTGTATTGCATTGTGTCATCACAAAATGATTCAACAAGAAGTACAAAGGTAAATATTTAATCAAAGCATCCCATTTTTCATTTGTAGCAAGTAAAGCCCACTTCTAAGCATGGTTACATGGTTACACAAAAGGACATACATACATCGCATCACATCGCATCATTCACTCAACCAACCGTGATCTGATCAGTTGATGAGCAACATGAAAGTCAGTGCGAGAGGCGAGAGAGATAGGAAACCCAAAAAAGAGGAATCCGCACAAAGAAAATAGGATTTTTTGCAGAGTTTGTGTTTTTGCCAGCTTCGTTCTGTTTCGTTTGAAAGACTAAATCCAATTACTCCAGAATTACGTGCATGTCATTGTAAGGCAGTTTCTCCACCTCTTGGAAAAATGTAATGACTAACGCAACGGCGGGTTTGCCGTGAACAAAACCCAAAAATGTATTTTTTCGCAATATACTGTGTCACATTTCACGGAACTTTGAATCGTAACCATATGGATGATTTTTTGGAAAGGATTTATGAATGGGAAATAATACAACATGTTATGATGAACAGCAGAATATTAAATTCCCAATTAAAAATGAAAATGATATGTCATGGATAATAATATGGGCAGCCGCTTGTGATCCAATGTGATTTTTGATTCCATAATATTTGTGCGTTCAAATCCGTACATTTTGACGTTAATTGTTCAGCGAAAAAAGTCGTTCCGGAAGTTGTAAAATGATTCTAAAGTAAAGAGCGCGTTTACCAAAGAAAATTAACGATATGAAAGCCTATGGTTGGTTAATGAAATGACGTCTTTCGGGGTTTTCTTAAGGTTGCACAGACACTTATACAAACTTTGAGCAGAGATAGTTGAAAATATTTTTCATCTCGAAAACATTGTTTTTATGCCAAGCCAACTCATTGCCTTCAATTTTTACTATTCAGTCGACTCTCTTTGAATTATAATAGCCTTTGAACGGAAACAGGATGCATTATTTACAAACCCGTGACTCTGACTTCAAACCCTACAGACAACGGAATTCATTTAGATATCCTTAAAATATCAGATTTTTTTA
Source organism: Homidia socia (assembly GCA_036850745.1). Taxonomy (NCBI): domain Eukaryota; kingdom Metazoa; phylum Arthropoda; class Collembola; order Entomobryomorpha; family Entomobryidae; genus Homidia; species Homidia socia. Next base: position 4,999 of record JAANSP010000876.1, read on the forward strand.
ACTAACTAACTCACTGAATTATATTGTCATTTTTCTACTTCGTATTGGATTTATATAACGTTGGAACAAAAGGAAACTTAATATTACTTTTATTCATAAAATAAAGTAAAATTGAAATACTTTATTTAATTACATCCAATGCCTGGATCAAGATGAAAAGATGAACAACAACAATGGAAAGAAAATTAGCGGTTTTTGGTGCTCAACACTAGTCCCGTTTTTTAAAAAGAATCTCTATAGAAAGATTATCACGAAACGACAAATTTTATAAATGAGTATCAATTTTCATTTTCAATTTNGATTCTTATTTGACCACGCAGGTGTAGATAATAATGGTAATGTCGAGATGAGCTCACAGTGCTCCACTGCTCAAGTCTAGCAGTAAAGTTCTTTTAACAAGTTTTGACCTCCCAGTTAAATCGAAAATTCTATTAATGACAGTAAAGGTCATTCATGACAAGGTTATTCCTTTCCTACTACCTTTTTCACACGAGTTACATCACTACGTAGAGATACCGCGGAAGAGAAGATCACAGGAGATCAAATGAAGGCTGCAAAAACAAGCAAGTTCTTTCGGCAAAATCTCTATCACGGAAAATGACATTGAAAGTTGGTATAAAAGAAAGTTCAGTCAGAATCTCAAGTGACGTGACTGCAAGGTAACATTGTAGATAGATAGGATATATCTGTCAAGGTACTGATGCAAGCCATTTATACCAGAAGAGGACAATTTCCGAATTAGCAAGCTTTTCCCATTCGTCTTTGAACTTGACACTTGCTTTTCTTCTTCACTGACTTTTCTGATTAAATTTTACCCGTGACGAGACTGTAAAACTTTCCATATGCATTTATTTGTGTACATTGGTAAATACATATAATTTTACTGATATCTTTACGTCTATGTACATGAAGGAAAAGAATACGAGGAAAGAGTGTGCTTATTGATCAGTAGAAATTAAAGGCGCCACAAAGGAAAGGCAAACTTGTCTAGATTAAGAATGAAGGCATCGTTTGAAAAGACTAAGATAGTGCACTAAAAGGAAATACTTTTCTCTCAACTTTCTCTTCACTTGCTTATTTCTCTTCAAGTCACTTGTGGTTACAGACTACTGCCGCCAATCGTTTCATGTCATATTAAACTTTTTTTGATTTTGCTGGCTCGCCATTTACTTCAATCTTTATTTCTATTATCCCCTGCACAGTTATTATAAACGTATCATGCTACTCAAACATAAAGTAAATAAAAAATCAATATTTTATGATGTCGTGTCCTGGTCACATTGTATGTTTTATTATTAGACATCGCATTCTTTAATCTAATCTAAAAGAAGTAATAAAATACGGTAAAATGCAGTTGCCATGAAGAACCTGATTGTGTGTGTGGTTCGGGAGAGACTAAGATAAATCAGCGTCAAGCGACAACAGATATATTTACTACAACAGACAAACGGAGTCAAATGACTTTAATATGTGGGCAGTCCATGTACATACAAGCATATTTACCTTGAAGAAAACCCATTGCGTGTGTCATTTCGTTCTCCGGTGTATGTATTTTCTGGGTGTTAGGACGGACATGAAAATAGATTTATTGCTATTCTCTGACTGAACTCAGATTGCCAAGCAGAGCAGAGAAAATCAGAGTTATACCAACATTGCCCATTCAAGCATGTAATAATAAAAATAAAATGAGAAAATGTCAAGTTTATGGCTGTACAATGACCTTGGCAAAGCGAAAACTAAGAAAATGCTGTTGAAATTGATGGAGAGATGTGAAAGCTAAAAATAAATACACAATCATAAAAAACAAGAAAAAATACGTACAATCCCATTAAATTTTGCATAAAGCATTGTAAGGGTTTAGAGAAAAGAAAGAAAAAGTTGAGCATTGTGAAAAGTTTTCAGTACGGGCATCATCATCATTTACTGTAATATTTTTAGAAGCTTTATAAGATGCTGCTGCTGAAGCTGGGTTTTTCCTGTATGCTATTTACATTGTTTTTTTGCTTACTTTACATAATTTTCAGTGTCTTTTGTGTTTGCTTTCGGTTAGATCAAAATTAAGTAGGAAGCCAGATTACATAAAAGAAATAAAGAAAATAAAAGAAAATACAAGGATGGTGAAAGCTAAATAAGCCACAGAAGCACCAAAAAATCTACATTGTCCTCGCGTACACGTCTGGGCTAGACATTATGGATCACTGTAATGTAATTTCTAGAGTGAGAGGCAAACAAAAAGAGGAGAATTTTAAACCTTCTCAGAAACCATACAGATTAACTATTTTTGTTATTATTTTTGTCTCCTTCCATTTGAAAATCGAATGAATGCCACAGCGACAATATTCTATCTTCCAATTTGAGAGTAAGATGGAAACAAACGTGCTAGCTTGAACAGTGTAAAAGTACATTCAATAATAGGTAAGTTGTTTAATAGAATGAGTGCATTGCTGTTGTTGGCGCCAGTGTCGACATGTGTGGAACGCCACTCTGATGCTAAATTGCGCTGTAAGTTGGTACACACACAGACGCAATATATTATACAGTTAGATGCAGTAGCATACTGCAGATAGAAAGTTAAACACAACGACGAATAATAGCAGATGCTGCTCTCAGGTACTGCACTGCCTGCTTTCTTTCCTTTATGTTATTTGACACACAAGAAAAAACACGTCGGGTGGTCTGAGCCAAGAAACAACGAGAAAAGAGAAGGAGAAAAATCTCATTTTGTCTTATAAAATATTCAGTCGTGAAGGAAAATAAGGAAGAAAGAAAAAGAGTTGATATAAAAGCTCAGAGTTGAAAATGACCAGATTTTCTCAAACAACTGAACTCGCTATTCCCAAAGGGCTACTTTTCCATGTAGATGTATTATTTTGGTAATAATGTAAAATGCCATGATCATAACAAAGCTAATTTTTGAAAAGCAGCCAGCTTTCAGAGTACCTACCTGAGCAATTGTGGACAATGGTGGTGGTGGGTTCTGCTGTTGTCGATGAAAGGTGAAAGAAGAGTCCTTTCTACCACCAACGTCGCCACTTCCCACAGAACCAGTAGATAATTCCCTTGATCGGACTGAGAACGTGTCCAAGTTGTTGGTTGAGAAAGTTGCGTAGTGATCTGGCCCCGGGCTACTCACAGAGTGATAATGACTGGCAGTACTGTTGTTGAAAATGTCCGGCGTCTGGATTGGCGGTGTTTCCCAGGTGAAGCGACTCAGGTGCAATTGTCGTTTTGCCTCTCGATTAAGTTTGCAGGCAAGTGCCGTCAGGGTAAATCCAATGAGGATTAAACATGAGCCAACGATTATGAATATTGGTCCTGCTATTTTGCCTTCTTGGCGGGAGGGTGAGTCCATGTGCTCTGTAGAAGCCTGAAAATAACAAAATGTTGTACGTACGTCATAACCGAAATTTGCACAACAACTTTTACAAACAACTTATCTGTATAAATAGTTCAAACAATGACATTAAATATGTGATTTACTTTTATCATTGTTTCGAGACGGACAAGAATTGAAAAGAAAAGAAAGAAATATATTACCACGTGCAAACGAAAAACAACTTTCTCTGCATTTATTTCCTTCCACACTCAATCTTCAAAATATTGAAAAGCCAACCTTTTGTAATTTGGCCCGACAAACTTTTTAAAAGAAATGCAATTTCTGCTGAACTGAAAAGAAAATAATTAGTTTAACACTCACAGTGTGTCCTCTGTCATAAACAGATATGAACAAAAACTATTGGTGGCAATATAAAACGGTTGCGTCAACAGAAAACTTTACACAAAAGTATTATATCATCTAGTCAAGTAATGCAGAATATTTTATGCAGACGTGGACAAACTTTCTTTCTTTTCTTTGATTTATGATGCACACGTGTGTTCCATTTGCATTGAATCTGTATGCATGTATGTATCTTTGTAGACACATTGTTGAATAGGTATTCGTGGAAGAGTTGCTACAACAACAAAATCTATTGAAATACCAAATAGATTTAAATGTAATGTATATGCATGTCAGTGAAATACTGCCCTTTGTAATATGACGGTACCAATTTAATATTTTCAGAGATATCAGCAGAATAGTAAATGGAGCCACACAAGACGGTACCATTTTAATATTTTCAGAGATATCAGCAGAATAGTAAATGGAGCCACACAGCAAACATGTTTTCAATATTACAATTTCTAGCTGGAGGCAAGGCACATATTTAGGCAGTTACTCTACTTTGTTGTTAGCTTTATGACATAACTCACAAGCGAACTACATGAAAGGAAAATAAAAAATGGTCTACCATTTCATCATGATCATCATGCCAAACGATAGACAACTTTAACTATGTACATTTGTTACCCTTTCATTATAATAGCTTGTGGGGATTTTTGGTACATTATGAAGTTATCACATTGCGCTAAACGAGAGGTCTCTCAACATCATCAGCTAGTGTTCTGCTGGTGAAAACATGTGGTCATAAAAAGATCGACATCAAAACCAAACATGGTGGTATTGATGTACGGACCTAAAAAATGGCAACGAGAGAAGTAGGAGGACAAGACGTTCTTTTGTCGTTCCATCTTCCTCACTAATAAAAGTCGTCTGTCGTCTGCTCAAGTCTGCGTGTCTGTGTATAAGTATTTGTTTTGCTGCAATAAAAACCTGCAAGTCTGTCTCTCCCAATTCTGTGCCCTATTCATCAATTTGAGTAATAAAAAGGAATTTTTGTGAGTACCAATAGACTCGCAGACCAAATGCTATTACCTACATTATCAAAGAAATTTATTTAGTGAAAGTAAAAGTAGCGTCTGTGAAATGGAATTACGGGATTTTGTCTGTCTGCTGTATACTTTGGTCACAAAAAACACTGTAAACTGTTTGCTATGATGCCTGTTTTCCGTTTGTCTTCCTGATTTGGCTACTTTCTCTTCAAACTTGTAAACATGATTTTGCTCTTTGTTCATCAATACCATCACTATATACCCACCAATAATGTAACCCCTAACTATACTCGAATGCATTGAAATGCGTTCACTTTGCCATTGTAATGTTGCAACAAGACGTGTTTTTCTCTCTGAATAGCATTCTTTCCTGACACACTTTCAGAAAACATTACTTCTACTTTTGTTACTTTGCCAGGCGGTGCAGCACTTTTTTTTATTCCATTCAGAAAACCTATATTGCCTTATTGATGATTTTTTTTCATTTTCTTTCACTTTGTAGCTTTGTCTGCACCTAGACATCTCTTTGTGGCTGACCAGAAACAAATATTTGAGATGTTCAACATGAATATTTTATTAATGCCTTTGATAACTTTCCCCATCGACATGGTTTCTCTTTTCTGGGTTACACTGCTTGTTCAGATGTTAAGTCTAATAGTAAAATAGTGACTAGGAATGATAGTTATATTCAGGAAGAATGCAGCTGCTTTATAAGTGTTCCTACTAGGTGACCTACTTTTCAATCTTTCAGTTCAATAACAACTAGGAATGATAGTTATATTCAGGAAGAATGCAGCTGCTTTATAAGTGTTCCTACTAGGTGGCCTACTTTTCAATCTTTCAGTTCAATAACAATCGTGTTTTTGACAAGAAGAGTATATCTATTATAAAGCAAGCACATTTAAAAGCATCCACTCACTCTGGCATGTACTGGAAGATCTGGGTCATATGTTGGCTCCTTGTACGCTAAAGCTGTTAGTACGGATCCAGCAATGAGAAAGAAAAACCCGAAAATGACAATGATCAGGTGGCAGTTGGTGGCCAGTGTCAGCTTTCCAATTCGTAGTCCACCATCGTCCCTCTCAAACCTTCACACGGAATGGTACACATTGGCCACAGCCACAGTTGATCCTCGTCACGTAGTGTAGTCCATTCTCTGTAATTTAAAAAAAGAACATTCAATACAGTTCGCGATGAGTGTCCGCTTAATATCCGCCACTTCCTTTCAATTTTAAAACAATTTTCGGTATGCCAGGCTGAAGTATATGCTAGGAACACCATTGTACTATTTTGAAATTTGGGTTATTAGGTTTTACATTGTGTTGCTACAACTTTCTTGTTATACGAAGGCTTCGTGTTAAAAAGTTTGTTTTGTTGTTTGTTCCTTTTCATGTTCCTTCGCAACACGCGTGTTCACCTGCACGATAAGCTTTCCCCTAATTCATCCATCTTTAGCAGATACATGAAATAACAACTTTGTCTTGGTAGTAGACAAAGAAGAAGGAAAAACCGTGTCACCTTTCAGCAAGTACTCGATACTCGTTTCTCAAATAGTAGATTATAATGCAATACCGATATTTGTGGAACGACAAGAAAGCACACTTTATTTTGTAACAGGTGAAAGCAAAATAATACGAATGAAAGTTGGTATGCATATATTTACTCTACTGTGTACACTTGGAGTTAAATCGATCTCGCTGAAAAATACAAGCAAAATTAAATTAAGGATACGCTTGAATATGCAAATCGTGTTTACTTACGTGTGGGAATTTTTTTTGAATCGCTATATAATGCAATACCGATATTTGTAGAACGACAAGAAAACCCACTTTATTTTAAACAGGTGAAAGCAAAAGAATGTGAATGAAAGTTGGTATGCATATATTTACTGTATTGTGTACACTTGAGTTAAATCGATCTCGCCAAAAATACAAGCAAAATTAAATTAAGGATACGCTTGAATATGCAAATCGTGTTTACTTACGTGTGGGAATTTTTTTTGAATCGCTTGTTTAGCAAAGAAAAGGAACGCGAATTCCCAAGAGAAAAATCCAAAGCACTCCAGTTCAGATGCAGAAGAACGGGAATACAAGTGTTTAGAAAGAATACTTTTTGTATCGATTTTTTGCTATTGGTTATGCGCTGCTACTTATGGAACATTTTCATTGTCACTAGAGTTGTAAAAAGGATACGCTTGAATATGCAAATCGTGTTTACTTACGTGTGGGAATTTTTTTTGAATCGCTTGTTTAGCAAAGAAAAGGAACGTGAATTCCCAAGAGAAAAATCCAAAGCATTTCTGTTCAGATGCAGAAGAAGGGGAATACAAGTGTTTATAAAGAATACTTTTTTGTATCGATTTTTTGCCATTGGTTATGCGCTGCTCCTTATGGAACATTTTCATTGTCACTAGAGTTGTAAAGGAATGCTTCGTGTACATTTTTAGATACAAAATCCTCTCGTGTGTATCTATATTTGACTGGAAATAATAGGCTTTGCAAATTGCAACATCGGAATAAATGAGTTTATTAGAGGAGAAAGCATTATTGACTTTTGCTTAAAAATTTAATTAATGGCTTAATAAAGCGGTAATACTAGTCTGTGCGTGCGCAGCCTCTGTCCTTCACATTTCATTAATTCTTGGAAAATTAAAATAGTTCACTCACTCTGGCCAAAAATTGTACACCTCTTCATAAAAAGCTCCCTATAAAAAGGAATACTATTGCGTGGCAAGTATTGAACTTGAAAACGACCTCCGCAAATGAACGAAGGCTGATACCGATTAAATCGCATGCAGTGTATTAATGGCATAGACGTCCTTATAGCTACAGTAATTAATTATACATATAATAACGCCTCAACACCAAGGAGGTTACGGTCACACAGAGGACACAGGACACTTTCAAAAAGAAAGTATTAAATTTAATGATACAAGGACTCTGAAAATGTATTTAATAGTTTAACATTGTCTTTGCATCCACTAAGCACAAGTAAAAGCTATATAAATTTACTCTTTTACTACTGTGCATTTTATGGACTACCAATGGGCAATAAAGACGGAATATGTAAAGTTATGTTTCTGGCTGTAGAATTGTAGTGATAAGTTTATGTTTAATATCGTTAATTTTTATCGGCTATATTTCTCTGAAAGCAAAATTATGTAGCCGTGATCAAGCAACTGACCACACAGAGTCTGAAAAGAAATGGTTCGTTTCACAATAACAGAAAGTGGTAAATACAGGCCAGGCACGCACAAAATGTTCGTGCTCAGAATGTTGTACTTTGTACTTGTCCATGAAACTAGTACAAGCTATATAAATTTACCCTTTTACTACTGTGCATTTTATGGACTACCAATGGACAATAAAGACGGAATATGTAAAGTTACACGTTTCTGGCTGTAGAATTGTAGTGATAAGTTTATATTTTTCATCGTTAATTTTTATCGGCTATATTTCTCTGAAAGCAAAATTATGTAGCCGTGATCAAACAACTGGCCACACAGAGACTGAAAAGAAATGGTTCGTTTCACAATAACAGAAAGTGGTAAATACAGGCCAGGCACGAACAAAATGTTCGTGCTCAGAATGTTGTACTTTGTACTTGTCCATGAAACTAAAACATGCTGTAAAAAACTCTGCTGGTGTCTACAGCAAGCACTTGTGAACAGGACTAGTGTACAAGAAGAGAAAAAATTCTGTTGGAAAATGTGCCTTTCGTCTAATCGCGTTCTGTTGTAGTTATAGAAAAAGCATGCTGGTTCATTCACATTTTAATTCATAGCGTCGTTACTTCCGGTTTATCTGCTTTTGCCAAAAATAGAAGTAAAAATGCGGCTGCCTATGTTTTTATTCAATAGATGGGATTACGAATGGCATAGGCTACATTATAGACAAGGAATGCAAGGGAATAAAAGAGAATTCTTTCCCATCATTAAATCGAGGGAAATACTTTTTTTAGCCAACTTTTCATGAGCGTGTTTTAACACTAATGCTATACCCCTTTATTAGTGCCTTGTATTTATTTTCCCGTGTACATATACATAAGTCTACATTTTGACCATCATTTCTTTTCCTTTGCCCCTTCACAACATATTTTTAACGAATGTGAAATTCCTCCGTATAGCGAATGTTTTTCCACACATTTTTTTGCCCATGGGTACATGTGCTACTATACTTAATTATGTATGTGGATGGTAATAATAACAAGCGAATTCCATTGCGGTTCATCTAACCTTTCCTGTGTGTCTATGCTGTCTTGTTATTCTCTGACCATCAATCCATTTGATATTTCTTGCTAGCAGCGAATGCGATGTGCAACCTAGTTCTCACTGAATACGTAATCTCAATGAATACGTCAGGAACATAAGTTATTTTTATATGTATGTATATACACTTTCATTATGTATTCATTAAGCATTCATCGAATCCAGCAAAATCTAGAGTGCTTTCAGATCGCATTACTTAGAATACGAAATTCATTTTTAAAACAAGGCCGAGAATTCTTTCTGTTGCCTTTTTGAAATGCCATGATGATCCAACTACCTACTAATTTTTTCTAGCTAATTTCTCTTTCACGATATACCTTAAGGATATACCACGATATAATTTAAGGAGATGTAATTTTATATGCTTTAAAATTGTAACTCGAGTTTACAGCATAATTTATTTTATTGAGAAAGTTTTTATGAACTTTGTACCGATAAAATTTTAAAATTCAACTTAAAATGACAAAACTTTCACACAGACAAATATAGAATATAACATCATGAAATAATGGGGAAATGTATTTTAAAATGAAGTTTTGAGAAATTATTTTTTTATTAGCAATATTTTACTTGGTAGTTTAGGGCACCGAATGTGAATGCCCTTTTGTAATTAATTAGGCTAAAGAAAGAATTTTTATATCAGAACCAGCAATTAAATGCTTGACTCAGCCTGTTTTTTGTAATTGACCAAATATTTTACTAGTGGAGGTAAACACCCTTTTTTGTGCAAACAATTTAAGCGGACAAGGAGCTTTCACTGCCATCACCACGAGAAAGGGAAATAAGGTACAAAGAATACACGCTTACATTATATGAAACGGATTACAAAAATGATGCGGCGTACTTTTAGTGCCTGCTTCAATTATGGCAGAATTAAAACGTGTTTTAAAATGTAAATATTTTTTGTAGTAGCAATATTTTACTTGGTAGTTTAGGGTAAAGAATGCGAATGCCCTTTTGTAATTAATTAGGCTAAAAAAAATTTTTTATATCAGAATCAGCAATTAAATGCCTCGCTCAGCCTGTTTTTGTAATTGATCAAATATTTTACTAGTGTAGGTAAATACCCACTATTGTGCAAACAATTTAAGCATACATGCAGCTTTCACTGCCATCACCACGAGAAAGGGGAATAAGATACAAAGAATGCACGCTTAAATCATATGAAACGGATTACAAAAATGATGCGGTGTACTTAGTGCCTGCCTCAATTATGGCAGTATTAAAATGCATAAAACATATAAAAAATGCTATACAAGAATTTGAAAATACCATTCAACTCGAGAGGTTTTTGTCGAAAGAGACTACTGCTCCGTCTACTGTTGCTATCTTCTTGAAGCTTGAGAAATCCTCGACCCAAATCCATTGTGTTCACCATAATATCCACTCTACTCGTGTTGTTAAAATGCGTCCTACTCCTTCCGCGTCTTTTAGCTTCTCAAGTACGTAAGCAGAAGGAAATATCACTTTTCCACACAGAAATTAACAAGGTGTTAAATAAACGTAAAAAAATTATAATGATGAGATTCTGTCTTTCATCGACTTACAGTTAGAAAAATTGATTTGCAGAAAAATTACTGTTATTCAATACATCAAAACATACTTTTGAATCACATTGAAACGTTTTAAATGCATCATAGGTTGTGTGCATATTGCGTCATACTACCTTACAAAAACATCCATTTAAATTAACAAGGTGTAAAATAAACAAAAAAATTATAATGATGAGATTCTGTCTTTCATCGACTTACAGTTAGAAAAATTGATTTGCAGAAAAATTACTGTTATTCAATATATCAAAACATACTTTTGAATCACATTGAAACGTTTTAAATGTATCATAGGTTGTGTGCATGTTGCGTCATACTACCTTACAAAAACATCCATTTGAATGCTTTAGCTGCTCTTCCTATCACAAAAATCAACTAGAGACGTTTTGCTGAGATGTAAAGGATAAAGAGTGTGTGGGATCGATTTTCTTTTCCCTCACAACAACAAAATGTATCTGGTATCATCACCACTATATCATCCTTTTCTTCAACCCGATCTTTTACTTTCCCATTTACATGATCAGCGTATTCTCTTCCAAGTGCTTTCACATTGTCTCTAGCGCAAAACTAACCCGTTTCGCTGATGCATAAATTGGATTATTTAGCTTCTGTAGCTTAAAGGTCATTAGAGAAAGCTTTAGCTGCTCTTCCTATCACAAAAATCAACTAGAGACGTTTTGCTGAGATGAAAAGGATAAAGAGTGTGTGGGATCGATTTTCTTTTCCCTCACAACAACAAAATGTATCTGGTATCATCGTCACTATATCATCGTTTTCTTCAACCCGATCTTTTACTTTCCCGTTTACTTGATCAACGTATTCTCTTCCAAGAGCTTTCACATTGTCTCTAGCGCAAAACTGACCCGTTTCGCTGATGCATAAATTGGATTATTTAGCTTCCGTGGCTTAAAGGTCATTAGTTGATATTATACACCGCAAGAGTTGTGTAACACGAACCTCACTTGAACACAAAAACATATGCTGATCATGAGCACACCGACGAGAAAAAGTATCGAAATGGTGAAAGCAATCTTTTGATCTGAAGAAACTTATCCCGTCTCCGTAATAAGTGGTGCATATAAGTATCTTCAGCAAGTATTTAAAAGGACAATGTTATCACCACACAAAACACACACACTTTTGCAGTAAACGTTTTTATGGGTTTCCTTCCATTCGGAATCAAGATTACTTGTGCATCTTCTTGATCCAGTTGAATAAAAACATATTTCGCTTTTGGTGCCAACTCTTGTTTCCGGAAATTTGGTTTTGTTCATGATACCAGAAGAACATGACTACTTTTCACCATAATAAATAGGTAGTTTTCTCTTTTCAATATTTCTCCATCCAGGTACAAACTTCTTTATGAAAACAAACTCAAAAATTCACATTCATGTAAAGATTCAATAGATTTGGCTTTTGATTGTGCACCATGCTAAATGCCAGAGCTTATTTTTTTGCTCATGGATGTATCCACCAAAAATACCAGAAGAATAGCAGCTTTTGACAAGGCGGACTCTGGGAACGAACTGTGTTTGCGAAGCCAAAAAGAGTACTAGTGAAAGAGGGAGAAAGGTTTCTGCTGACTGGTTAGAACCAAACCAGCAGCAGCCGTTGTTGCTAAAGTTGCTTGTTTGGTTGCGTTTTGCACTGTTTGTTAACATTGCTGTTGTGAAGAGAGAAGAGGACAAGAGAGAGAAAATGGTAAAGGGCTCTCCTTCTGCTGTACTTCTTCACTGCTGCTGTTGTCATTTCCTCGTGGTTTGGTGCAAAAAGTGGATACGTCGCTATCTGGTCATACCTAAATCCCACCAGTACTATTATATATATATCAGCTCAATGTGTTTGATGAGAGTCTTGGTCGACGATGACTGCAGTAAGAAAAAAAGCATAAAATAGAGACGGTTGGTTGTTTGTGTTCTCAAATACACTCAAATAAAAGAGTCTAACAGTGGCACGTTTGTCCACATGCTTTGGAGATGGAAAAAATGGAAGATGGAAGTGGTGGTTGCTATCCTACTTGACTTCTGCAGCAGCAGGAAGAGAGATTCACAACCTTTTGTTCTTGTTGGTCGTTGAAGAAGTTGAATTTGTCGTACATATAAAGAGGGAGAGATGTAAAAACGTTGCTGACAAGAGTGCTTTGACGAATTTTACAAATTCTTCCTTTTTACTGCATTCATGCAGCTCATTTTTGTAGTAAAAGAGTTACTTATTTTTTCACTATTGGCGAGTTGAAACATTTCATGTTAGTGCTGGTTGAAGTATGCGAAATTGTAAAACTAAAAAAATTGTCAGGTTCAAAAGGAAATTAGACAGATACACAGACAAACATTTTCCATTTTTATCGAATTTATAACCAAATTCTTTTACACGTCATTCATGGATTTATAGCAAAGTTTCCTTTGAAAAGGTAGTTTAGACGATTTTTGAGGAAATTCTTTATTGTTTTGTCTAGCTTTCGACCGCTACTGCAGTCTTCGTCAGGACTAACTAAT
>JAANSP010000877.1:0-18002 GCA_036850745.1 Homidia socia
AATAAAACAACCTAACTTAACCTTAGCCTAACCGAACCCATGGAAATTATATGAAAATAGCAAAGACCCCCCTCTTTGCATTTTAAAAATCCGTAAAGATAATGCCCGCCCAGCAATAATACATTTATGTCTGCTTGTTTTCCCATTTATGATCAAGTTTGGTGACATTGGGCAGCAAAAATTATAGTCCGCCGAACAGTACGTTTTACAGGTTAGATTCATATCTTTCGTTAAAAGGTTATCTCTATGCACGCTCTATCAGTATGCTATACTACTATAAATTAGCCGAGTTTGAGCAAGGTTTTTTCTAGAGAAAATGGAATGACTACTGAGAGAAAATATGATGTGAAGCAAACTTTTGGCCATCCTTTGTTCCTTTCACTGTCAATTTTAGTTTTTCCATGCTGATCCCATTTCGTCGATTGCAAGCAGCACATCTTGGCTTCGAAGTACCCATCAAATGGGTGCAAAAAAAGATTATGTCGTCAGGACTTGGTTTATTTACTTATTTTTCACTTTTTAACAGCTTATAAAATTTGAAATCAGAATTTGTCCAATGCGCTTCGCTGTAATGAAATTGGCGAATTCCAAAAATAAATTTACCCGTAGAGCAGTTAATTCTTAAGTACTTGATGTAATGACTTTACAATGAAAATGAAAGTTGTGGTAGTGTATTCATTGTTGTGGTCACTTTTAGATTCTCTTCTTATCATCATGCTCAGCATTTTTAGTAGCATCATTAGGATGATTTTTTATTCTATATAAGTAGTAGCAGCAGCCTGCCGCAGAACACTTGCGTAGAACAGCGACAGCGACGTACGTGACTCTCTTTGAAAACTACTATTTTTATACGGGACCCATTACTATTAATTTCAAAGCTAAAGCGAATGTACTGGCAATTTGTCATGTGTAGTTAAATATTTATTTACAATGTATCAGTCATATTTCAGTCATTGCGTTTGACGCCAATGGAATTTTTTAAAACGCAAACACCAATAATTAAGCCATAGGTTCTGGATTATCTTTAAACCAAAGATCTGAGAAGCAAACAAAATCAAAGTATTTTACTTACCAATGTGCAGAGAGAGAATTCATAAAGAAGAAAATGAAACTGGCTACCCCTTCTCCGTTTTAAGAAATACTTGCATGCTTCTAAAGTATCCTTACTACTATCTGTATTCTTGTTGGTTATCATCGCGTGCAGCTCTCTTGATTTTCCTTTTCATTGAAACTCTCTTTTAAGCACGTTTCTACACAAAAAACCTGATAATTTTACATGATGTTGTTAATATGCTATGAGGTGGAAATTAAAACATGCGATAAAAATAGATTGGACATTGTATGATGTAAATTCAATCGCTTTTAAGCAATCATTTTATTTATGGTCCAAGGATTGAAATGGCGTTCATTATTAATAATTAATTTGTAAAGATTGCGACTAGAAATACTTTTAACTATAGATTGGGTCGCAAACTAAACAACAACACATCACATTTCACTGTCGTCAAATTTGTCCCCCAGTTTTTTGTAAATTTTCATCCTCTTTTCATCTTCATTCAGGTACTTGTTGAACGTCCCTGGAAAATTGGAACGAATACCTGCATCGAGTGTAGAAGGAGTGTCAGAGTGAAGCCACATGATGAACCGGATTGCGATTTCCTGCAAAAAGTGCAAATAAAAACAGGCTAGAGAATTTACTTGTTGATATTAATGTCCTTGCCAAAACACTTACCGTCCAGCAACATGCGTAATCGAACGAAAGCTTTAAATATTTCTGAATCTCCTCAATTCGATCGGTCACTTTTTTAACTTTTCGTCCCAGTGTAGGAGTATACTTTGATGACGCAAACTTTATAATGTCCTCTCGTAATGCACGTAGCATTATGTACCACACAGTTTTCTTTTTTAAAAGACCAATGGTACGATTTTCTTTATCAAGAAAATAAAAAACTTTCCCCTCGTAACCGTGCTCCCTTCGAATCTGTATAAAATGTATTCGCAATATTATTAGAAGCATTACTTGTTGTCCATACACAGATATGCGATTATATTGTTCTTACCTTCTGGTAGTACTGTGCGACTTTTTCAGCCGAGTCCTTTTTGAAATCCATTACATCGTAGGCGATAGTCTGTAATCCAAACGATTTTGCTTTCTCTATAGCTTCATCAATTGGCAACGAACAGAGCGTGGCGGTGCCAGTAAAGTTGCCACGCAGATCCGCTTTTGTCCAGCAAATAAACCTGTAGCAGATTTGCATATTATGAATAGGTCTAAAAGTGATTTGTTTTAAAATGCACCAGGAAGTAAAGTGTATTCACCGTAATTCCGTGTGCTTCAAATGACTCAAGTCTACAATATGTTGATTTTCTGGATCCATCATTTCGAACACTGTTGTCAACTGGGATTCTTGTAAAAATGCTAAAAAGGACTCTTTTTTATGTTCTGCAACTCCCGCATTGTCCATAAATGTGGAAAAAAATGCGTGAGAGCCCCTTTTTGCGAAATCAAAGTTTGTATCCGTATACCTAGTTATGTCATCTGTAAAGAATTTCAGTCTGTAATTTTGTGCGAAAGTGGGACAAGATTGTCTGGAGAAGTGTGTAAAAGTTTACGCATTTGTACGCTCGTCATCGTGTACCTTTGTTTTGAATTAAAATGTGGAAATTTTTGGATCCAATGCAAAAGTAATTCTGGTCAAACAGTTTTATACAACTTAAATGAACCGTGTCCCCATTCACCTTTTCAGTGCATACCACTTTCTTTATTTTGTCACTGCTAAGCTGAAAAATATCCATTAAATACATTAAATTCAAATACGCAACCTTGCTCAAGGAAAAGCCTGAACGGCGAATATTAGTCGGATACCTTGATCCAGTAGAGTTCTGGCCAGCGATGATTCTCGTTTTCCCCCCAATGTTCATCTTCATCTCCTGCACCACCAGAAAATTTTTTTAACCCAAATATTAGAAAAATGTATTTTTTAGTCGTGATTTCTCCCTCATCTGTCCACTTGAGTTCAAGAACACAATTTCCTCTTGCGACCTATTTCACCACAATAAACATCAGTTTAAACACATTGTTTCAGCTACATTTGTCAGCAGAGTACTTTTCGAACGTATCGTTCTTCTTACATTGTGTCGGAGATTTTCATGCGCAGTATATATTTTTTCATCTTCAACATGGACATTGATGAGTGTTCCAGTAACCCCTTTTGGCAGAATGCCATCAGGCACTTGCAACTCTTTGCAAATCAAGCCAGAGTGATGACGACACAAATTCACCCAACTTGTTAGAACAAATCATTTGTTAGACCATATTAGCAAATGGAAAAAGTCTAAAATGCTTACTCTTCTGCTTACTTCTTTATTTCTTGTTGGTTCTCAAACGTATTCACTACCTCCATGTTTCCAGTTATTGATTTTTCAAATTTATTTTTGCTTCTATCCGAAATATTTCCACCCGTGCAGCCAACGTACAACTTTCAATGTGCGGTATAATTTTGTTCATGGGCTCTTTTATATTTTTTGCATTCCATATCACTTTTGTAATGGCATGTGGTTTTGGGAATGCTTTTCCCTGAACTAAATGTGTTATAATACGACCAAAACTGTGGTTATTTTTCTTAATTTTATAAGAGTTCGTGGTTAACAATTTTCATCTTTAGCGGTTACCTCGACCAAGCTTTCAGGAGCTTTGGCTGGAACGGGCGACAATGGTAAAAATTGGTCAAGATGCAAACTTACTCTCTAGAAAGGAAAGGTTTTAATTTTTTAAGCATACAAAGTATGGAAACGATGATAGTGGTTTTCATGGGACTAATCTTACTCTGCTTTGTATTCCTACATATATATTTCCATTTAGAAAACCTGTTGCTTTTGTTGATTGAAGCTGGAAGATAATTATTAAAATCGCCAACTAGTCAGTTTTGCACGAGATATTGCCATGTACGAAATCTGGGTCAAAATTTGTCGTCTCCAATTACGTGCTCATTATGATCCTGAAATTATTGTAGATTTGCAATATTGTGTAAAATCCCGTTCAAATGTAGGTTTCAACGTCACTTGAACAAAAATTCCTGCTTAAATGTACGAATTTTATATTATAGGTCAGTCAAAAATCTGGAATCAACAAACCACGTTTTATTAGAACGTGGAAAAAACTGAGCAATAAAAGTACTGGCATTTTATAGTTTAAAAATAAATTTCCTTGTCAGACTGCTTGAATTCTTATTGCAGTGATCATAATTTTATAACTCCCCCTTTCAGTTGAATTTAGGTTTTTGTGTGATATTACAATGAAGTTTGCTTGAATGGATGCAGATACAAATAAATGTAAATTAATGTTGAATTGTAAATTCCAAGACTAGTTCTGTGAAATAATACGAACGACACCTTTCAACTAAATATTGTTCCGTGGATGGTAATTGTATTCTTCATGATGAAGCTTATTATGAATTATTGTAGTACAGTGGAATGAGTGGCACAAGATGTATTACTTTCCAACAGAATGAAAAATAAATCATAAAAATACAATTTAGTCTCTGTTTGCCAATAAAAGCATTGCTACAGCTAATTGGATTTGTTAAAGGGTCTTTTTCAAGGAATCGTTTTTAATTAACGCACTATAATTTGACTGTCAAATACAGAAATTTCTTCTTTGAATATTTTTAAAACTCCCAGCATGATTGCCTGACCTAAGATTGACAGCTTGGAATTTTGAACAAAGTCTTCTATTTATGGAGGCTTTTTGCATGGAGAAAGAAGTAGTAAAAGTAGTATTGTTTGGCGTTACCTCTGTTTTCCATCGCAGTAAATTGATGCATAAATGATTGATTGAATTGGTACCAATTACCGTCCTTCTCCGTTACTCGGGTGGCTTTTAATGTAAATACGTGTTTTCATAGCATACGTTGCCTTTGAAAAGGCTGGCTTTCTCCGGTGAAAGTTTTTGTTCATTCACCAAATTTAAGATGAAAAAGAATGTTTTCTAATCGAAACTCGGCATGACGTCAAGTGTCTTTAATATTTAGAAAATCGTACTCAAACTATTTAAAAAAGCGTGGGTTGGTATTGTTGTGCTGATGGTTATCATCAAATTGCCTGCCAAACTTGGCGACTTTTTTCTAAACTCCTTCCGTATATGCATACATACAGTGCTGCCTGTAACCTGTCTTGCTGGTGATGACGAAAATATTACAAATACTAGCATTAATAGTAATGTAGCAAAGCCAAATGGAGTTGACCTGTTTTTTCTCTCTTTCTTTCCTTCTCATTCGCTGTGGTTTTTTGTTGGCTGTTTTACTGTGTCAGCAAAGACAGCAGAAAGTTTCATTTTGGGTTACTTTGTTGCACTATATAGTCACCAAGTTACTAATGACAGAGCAATAAATTTTGTCTTCTTGAAAGTGCACTAATTTTTTTCAAGAAAGTCGCCAGCTAGTATGACTAAAAGTGTGCTTTTGTATGGAAACATTTACTTGTAATCAAAGAATAGCCGCAAAAAACGATAACAGAAGTTACCCAGTCCTTCTATCAACGCACATTACCAAGTATTATAAAAGTGGCTCTTGTCTACTGTTCATACATTACCAGATAATAGTTCAAGTTTTGAGTCAGTCTTTATTACTAAAATAATAGAATCGCCGGCCTTTTTATTATGGCTGCTGTACCAAGCCCTAGGATTTGTACAGAAACTGAGAAGGAGGCTAGGTTCTTCTAAGAATGGAACTGGGTAGCAACGGTAATATTTAATTACGCATGAAAGGTGTAATAATGGAGTTGAATAAAAACATTTCCAACAGCATGCAATAATTCATTCTTTAAATCACTTACAGTTTTTCCAGGCATTGATACTGTCATCACTCCTTTTTGAAACCAAATGCAATCCAGGCGAATCGCAAAATAGTACATTTTCTGACTCATTCCATCATCGTCAATTCAAAGCGATATCGTATTCACTTAAGGGTTACTTAAATTTTTTAACGTTAATTTTGATCGAGATATTAATTTATCGCATACTATATGTTGTGTTTTGTACTGTTCCAGCATGGCTACTACAATCCATTGGTCTGGCCTTCCTCCTGCTGTATGCAGTAAGAAAGGTAGCTGCTAAGCAAAGTTGCATATGCTTTGTAACTAATGCTGTACCGAAAAATGCAATTTGTAATTGGTGAAATTTTCGTTTTTTCCTTGTTCACAGCGAAGCTATAATCTCTGCTATTTGTGGATTATTTTTGAGTCTCTTTTGACAGTAAACCTAATTATTTCTGGGATGTATATTGCGTACTTGAGTTACTTGGAAATTCACTTCAAGCGACGTTACCCGCAAGGGTATTATCGTTCACGTGAAGTGTGTGGGGCATCACCAGGCGAATATATGTTTCTATTCATTGTATATATTATTGTCAAAGGATATGGGTTTTTTCCTGTTCGAGACTTTATAAAACTCATCAGGACTACTAATTTTAACGTTACTCCATCTGCATTGGTGTAATTCAGATGTATGATGCGATGAAACAATAAAACTTTAATTAAAAAATCAATTACTACCAGCGAAATGTTGAAAACTACATGTTGAAATTGGTAACGACCTTTCAAATTTGTGCAAAACTGATACAAATGTAAACACGTTTAAAATTTAAAAATTGTATACACGGAATTGTTATCTTTTGTTTGAAAACGTTTGTCTGCTATGATCGTGTTGGTTCTCTTTTGTACTTGTATACTTGAATTCTCAAGTTGTAAATATGAAAAAGCTACATGATATTTATTATGTATACTGATGTTCTCTCAATAAGAGCATGAATTATAGATAAGCGAAAATGCGACAAGTCTAACTTATAAAAATATAAAATATAACTGTGTCTCTAGTCGTGTGATAAACGCTACGAGACAAGATGCTGTTGAAATCATTACACTCATCATTATGTTTTAACTTTTCTGTCTTCGCTGTGTGTGTGTGAGCGCTAACTTTTATGATCACACAAACTCTTTGCTTCTACGTTGCAAAAAAAATTGTGCACATGTATTATGTTCATCAAAAGCTTTATATATTGGTATTTGAATGATACGGTTACAACTGAACTCGACAATATTAAAAAATATTTACTGAATTATTATATTTGTAGTTTTCATGGTAGCAGAAAACTAAAACACAAGCCTGGTTACAAAAGCCCTTATTAGTACGCCTTCGGCTTGCGCAAAGGAGCAACTCTCGAGTTTAGTGGTGATGGTAGTCGGTTTATAAATATATTCTTTAATACATTTTTCCTTTCCAAAATCTTTTCACACAGTCGAGATGGTACACAATTCTTTTTAGTTTGGTCGAAGATTCGCTGACATCAATGTTCATTAGGGTTTTCAAATTAAAAAAGTGGCAATATAGCATTGTATTCCTTGCGCCAAACCCCATAAAAAATGCAGTGAACTTTGAACTTTTTACTTTCAAATT
Organism: Homidia socia; assembly: GCA_036850745.1. Classification (NCBI taxonomy): domain Eukaryota; kingdom Metazoa; phylum Arthropoda; class Collembola; order Entomobryomorpha; family Entomobryidae; genus Homidia; species Homidia socia. The sequence goes on from JAANSP010000877.1 coordinate 7,451, forward strand.
GATAATGCTGAATAAAATAACTGAGTGGGGTAAACTGAAATTTTGGTGCCAAAGATTAGATAATAGTATAAAAATAGAGTAGAAAATAAATTTGCAACTAAACTGTGATTTTATTTGGATACTGATTTGACTTTGAAAGTAGTTTTCATAATTACTATTTTGTCCCAGCTTCCCCAATATTGGCTTCAACATATTCCAGGTAAAGGTCAAAAGGAAAGTCATCACTATTGTTTCCACTGTCTCCCACTTTCTCGCCTCCGTCTTCATGGCCATGGTGATTCAGCCCAATGCTTTCCTCGTTGTCTTCATGTCTGTAAATGAAGGGCAATAAAGTGCACAGAATGCAATAAATTTTGAGAATTGTCATCAAGCTTGTGATAACGAATTGCAACTAACGGTATTTTGCTGGAGGCAGGACGTGGACCAAGGAAGTAAATCATGGGATTTTTCCATAACTTGTCCTTTATGATACGAGCAAACTTTAATGATTTCCCGCTTTTGTCATCGTTAAACCAGGAGAATAAAGTGTATGTTCCAGGAGTCGCTCCATTAATGTTATTAGTAACATGTCGCTTACTAAGCGTTGTTTTTTTCCAGTTGATTTTGGAGCTATTACCTGTACTACCGTTTCCTTTTACGCGCGTGTGCACCTCTTTAACCAACTCACTGTTGTAAAAGTATGGGTTTTTATCAAAAGAGAATTTTATTCGAACTCCATGCGTATCATCATCATCAATGTCCTCTACGTTGAGTTCCTTCAGATAATGAAGGCAATCTTCCTCCACCTTGTCCAGCAATGCGGCAAGATCTGGTTGATTAACAATCGCGTTTATCCAAAAGTTTGGGTATTTATTGATGATTTCGTTCCGCTTAAATTGGCTACGCTTCACCTCGTTGAAAAAGGCACCGTCTACTTGCATTTTCTGTTCCAGTTTCTTTGTCGTGCAGTTCTCTATCTCGCTTACACAAATTTGGTGGGCTCTTATGTCTTGATCACTTGAACGGCGTTTTTCCTCTCTCAATTTTTCGCGTGCACATGGCTCTTCTTCACTCTTAAAAACTGCGTTACATGACTCAACCATGTATAATTTGCTCATTTTTGTGCCTGAACCTTCAAGTGACATCCTGGTGTCAAGTAAATCTAGTAAAACAATCAGACCATTGATTTCTATAAAAGGTGAAAACTGATTATACAAGAGTCTGATTTAACTTGAAAATAAGCGTTGCATACTCAACCAGCAACAACCAACAACTGTCTTTTGAGAACGTTTGACATTACGTTCTATGGCTTTTTGAGATTATGAGTGTGTGTTTTTCTGGCTTTGTCCATAAATGTGGATGTGGTCAGAAAGTGAGTAGGTATTTGCGGCGATTCTACCCACTAAGGATATTAAAATATTATATCTATAAATATTTTCACGCTTTAACGACAATTTAGCTAATGCCGCATTAGCTACGTGTCTCGTTGGTCCATTTCTAGTAATTGGTAATAATGATGATTGTCAGGTAATACATCTTGTTGTTACTCATGCACACTTTTGGGTAGTAGTTTAAATGAAATACCATTTTAAGCTTAAACGTCAGACGATATAAATCAATAAAGTACGACCAACTAATCCTGAGCAGATACCACTTGAGGAACTGATAAGTGTATTAGAATTGCTCGACAACACGGAATTTACGGAACAAGGCATTTTACTCTTCTGCTTTTCTTTTTGAGGGCGTTGAGAAAAAAAATTGTGCGTACATATAAATAGGCACAAACTAGGAATTCTTTAATGTATGGAGATTTTCACCTTTGTTGGTTTTCCTCTCCCTGCTATGTAACTAAATCGATGGTCTTGCGAATTCGTCATTCGGCACAACTTTTCCTATCGAATCGCACTCTCATGGTTCAGCGAATTCATATATACCCTTGCCACAAACGCATAAATACCAGAGTCGGCGTAAGATTAGTTGATCAGTGTCATTCAATGTACTGACATTGCAGGATATTACCTCAACACTATAGAAGTATACTCCGCCATCAAACTGTCACTTTTTCATTCCGACAGGAGGTTCACTACGGCATCCATATACTATTACTTGTGGTAAAAGAATGAAAACAAATTTGTACTTTCCATCATCACCAAGTATCATGCATTTTTAATATATTTTATCTCTTGCAGGTAAGGGCAGTTTTCCGCATTTTGCTGTTTTCTTCGTGTCAATGAGAAAATAATTTGTAATATGATCTGTATAGACATGGTACGTAAATATTTTTGTGTCCAAAGTGTACTTATTAATTTGTTTATTTGTCATGATGTGCGTTTGTTAAAGTCTTTTTTTTCTCTAGTTGTACACCTCTAGAAGTTGCTGGTAGCGGAAAGGAAGTTCAGGAAAATTAGTAAAAAAAATGCTACGGTTGTTGATGTTTTTTGTTAAAGAATATGTAGTAAGATAAGGACTTGGTCTTTATTCTTTTTGAAATAGTATGTAATATAATGTGTATTTCTAAAGCCGCGTTATGCCTAAAGTGCATACGCAAAGCCCGCATGGCAGCTTAAAATTGTACATAGTAATATTACTGACATGATCCTTATAATAAATTCTAGCTGAGGTATGCATCAAAATGAATATATCTTTACAGTGTTGAGGTTTTTTGCATTTACTTAATTGCTTTACACAAGTTTCAAATTCCATGTTGACGATGAGCATTTGTATGCAAACTTTTGTATGCTCATTGCCAGCATTCCACTGAAAACACACTTTTGGAAGCAGTTTCGTTCTCTTAAAGCTCTTGGTCCTGAATGTTCCGACTATGGAGAAAGTAAGGAGTAAAAAGTTGGCAGTTGGGAAAATTGCGTGCGGAAATTATATGAAACTGTCCATAGCTAGACGAAACAAGTTAAAGCGATTTGAAATTGATATGCTTCTACATAAAAGCCAGATTAGAAAATTAGTTTTAGTGATCAAAGCAGTATTATTGAAAGCTACTTTTCATAGTTTCATACTTTCGATAGTTTGGAGCTATCGAATTTGCATGTTAATTTTTTTAGCAAGTTTGTTTTGTGCTTTAGTAGAGTACGCCATGTTTTTGACTGACTTTGCAGCTGATATTGTGTAGTATTGTGATTGGCAATAAGTGATGAACGAGAAGATGACCTATATCCATATTGGCAATTATTGCAATGAAAAATCTCCTTGAATCATAGTAATTTTTGTAAGTTATCGTTGAGCCCAATCTCACTTATAACGAGTTGCAAGTCTGGCCAGGTAGCATTTCATAAAGCAACCTACAGCTTGCAAACAATTCAAGAAAAATATATCAATGGTAAAATTATTGAATAAATGATAAATAAGTGTAGGAACAATACGTATCAAGTATATTGCAGTTAATATGAAAATGGCTTGATAATTATATCCCTACTATTGTGACATGGAAGGAGCCGAGCCGAAAGTGATGGAGAACATGACTGCTGTCGAGCCTCTTGCACATTCACTTGTCACATTCACTTCTCATTTGGTCACATTTACTCGTCCAAAAATATTTCACGTTTTTTTGGCGGATTTTGTTTTCAAACTATAACATTCCCTAACCTTTTTTTAAAGTTTCAAACTTTTTTCAAAATACATAACTTAAAATAGTATTTTATTTAAATCTACTTTATTGAATTTATTTAGCAATGTCAGTAAAGTGTATAAAACCCCAAATAACTGGGCTGGACACTTTCACAGTTCACTAGCATAGGAAATCAATAGGTAATTTAGTCGACTTTTCCCTTCCTTGCTACTTGCTTTCTTTCAATTTATTTTCTCAGCTGGAAGTTCGGGTATGATAACAAGGAGAGGATTTCCAAGTCCCATGAAACAAAACTATCGCAAAATGTAAGATTCTTTGAAATAAAGGTTGTAACACAACGGTCATTTGCATAAAGCAATCGTGCCTAGTCAATTCTGGTATTTAGATTTACAAAAATGAGCTCACGTCTGCTATGTTGGCGTAGAATGAGAATTTCAAAAAAGTTGAAACAAAATTATAGTTATACTTTAAGGTAAGGCTACTTTCTCAGCAGGAGAAATTAGCCACTCCCATTGCAGCAAAAAGTGATTACAAAAACGTGAAAACGCTAACAGTACAAATCGCGTCGACTACGGAGATTTTGATTGCAATGAGTTGATGTTTCTGAACAAGGTTTGCTGCTCGTTGAAAAACGTGTCATATATAAATTGTTCTTGACACTTACAAAATCAGTCTGTTTACGTGGCATAATAAATCTGTGATGAAACATAAAATGTACTGAATGATAGCTAAAATAGTTTGCGTAACGTCAAAATAGAAAAGTTGCTACTTACTCAACTTGCCCCAATGAATATAAATATATTTAATGATGCCAGTCTAAAACGTGCGTACTCTGAACTTATCATACACATTTTGTCAATGTTTTTAAATACTGTTCCAAGTACTACATGTACATAATCATATTTTGATGCTCATTTGTAGTCTCTCCAGTTTTCTGCAATTTTATTATCCTACACGAGTAACAATAAATTTAAAACTCTGCTTTGTTGCGGTTCTCAAATTAAACTACGACAACATAACAATAAAACTTTGTTTCGATTGCAACTTTTTTATCGATCATGAAATATCTATTTGACACCAGTAAGTTTTTGTAAATTTAAAACACAGCGTTTTGGTCCAGGAATTCGAAAAAGAAATTAGGAAGGGCTCACTTTATTTATTCTCATGATTGGATTACATTGGTCGAGTGCTTACTCTGAAATTTTGATGATGCAATGCTAGGATTTCGAATGTAAAATAAATAATTTATTACAAACACAAAAGTGTAGTGATAAAAATTTTAAATGAATTTTCGTACGAAATGTTATTTGTGTCTTGCAGAGAATGATAAGTGTCATTAATCGAAATTTCTTCTAGCAATACCGTGCACTTAAACTATTTTATCAATGTATACTTGCAGGAATCACAAAAGCTGACATTATAAACAGAAGTTTTCAAGTGATTTAGTTTTCAAGAGTTCATTTAAAAAGAGTTTTAGCTTGTTTTCAAAAATCTACTTAAAAATTAAACCACTGCCAGTTTGCAAATCCCTGTAACAATGTTCTGAATGATCAATTGATACCTACTATGCATAAGCTACACAGGTCTACTTGCTTGTGGACAATTTTTCGAATCGAACACGCATAACAGCTTTTCCTGTCGTCTAGTGTATTTTCCATGTGTAAATGACAATTTTTTATTACGCCTACTGCAACGTCCACATGTACACTTTACTGAATTTTGTATTTATCGTTTGCTGTAAAAGAGGATCCAGATTAAACGCGAAAATAGGTTATGCTCCGAATTTCAAATACTTGAAATCCAATCCGAGCTTTCAGAAAATTAATTTTAAGCCACTTTACTTTTTGTCGAGTTTTTAATTAGTGGTAATAGTCACGTAAGTACTAATTATATCCAGCATTTTATTGTAGAACTGGGGTTAGAAAAGCATACGTGGACCTGCGGTTAATCATGCAAATATAAGTGTACCAGCCTGTTTTGCACGGGATTGTGTCATTTGTCATTAGGTATTAGTATCGACAACATTTAAACAGCAATCACAATTTGACGTAACCGTCAAAGGGAAGTCCATGCCATGTCGAATCAAACGACGGATATTTCTGGCCCACAAGAACATCAACAAACGACACCAGGTGAAGACATCGAACATCACACTGTTGCAGAAGCCATGAAGCAGGTACAGCAGGTACCGACAAAAGGATTTACTACCCCGGCCGTATCCCCGACACCGTTACTCGTCGCCCTGTTGCAAAAAAATAGCCTGCAGTGGGGTGCCGGTATAGAAGCACATAAAACTACTGACAAATCAGCTCCTGCTCGAGACCTATTCTATTGTCACACGTGTGGCAATTTTGTCCAAGGAAGGAACAATTACACTGAACACATGCTTAATGAGCATAAAAAAAGGGTAAATTTGACGATTGGATTCCTCCGTGGAAATTTAAATTCGGTGGCGTCACCACTCCAAGATGGGTCATCCCATATAGAGCCTTCGCCACCGTCCACTGCCACCGTGGGTGGAGGTCATATTCTCCCTGGCGAGGTAAACGCGTCATCAGTCAACGTGTCTCAAGGCTTATCTCAGGTAAAAACACTGAGCCTCGGACAGGAAAGTACGCAGGCCGATTCCAACAATGGTTATCGCTGTAAATTGTGCTTCAAAGATATAAAGAATAAAAAGACGTATTATCATCATATGTTGTATCATGGCAAAGCCCCTATATACGCGTGCGCTGTGAGTGGATGCAAAAATAAATTCAAAATAACGAGATGTGCAGTGCTTCATATGCAGAGACATTTTGAAGGTCCTAATCTCTCTCGTCAGCCGCTACCTCTGCCACCATTCTCGTCTACCTGCCAATACTGTACCTCTGTTTGCGAAGACCCTACATCCTTACTTGATCACGTAAGAAAATGTCATCGTGGTGAAGATATATCCCACATTATTGGTTTTCAAGGGGTTTTTGCAAAAAAACGGGCGGATTGGGAGAAGAAACTACCAAGTTTGGCTGGCCTGGATTCTAAGGGTCAAGCTTTGGACTACAGTTTGAAATCGCATATTACAACGCATGACACCTATAGAGCATCGACAAAAGGAGGGCAAGAAAAAATTGAAAATCATCTAAAGGGCGAAAACCGAGGCTATTCCTACAGATTTCCAGAAGACGGAGAGAAACAAGACAAATTGGATCTCTCCCCTACCGAACAGGCTTCGTGTCAATTTGAAGGAACTCTCAATATTGAACTCCCAAGTGAATTGACACAGGGAGCTTCAGTTCTCGAACCGACAAAACTCAGCATTTCGAACAACTCTGCACCTACAGGGTTGTTATTTTGGTGCAATAAATGTGACCTCTTCTTTCCAAAGAAGCGAAATTACACACGGCATCTTGATCAATTTCATTTCGATGATATACAGCGGTACAAGTGCCAGTTTTGCAAAAAGACGTTCACAGTAGAGAAAAGTCTAGACGTCCATGTCCAAAGATTGCATGCACAGCTTTCATGCTCGTCCATTTGTCATTTGTGTGGAATGGGATTTCCAGATCAAGCACATTTAGCAGCTCATTTGCAATTGTTCCACTCTATTCAGCATTAAACCAAAGGCAAACAGTGTAATTGTTATGAGTGTTTATTTGTTTTATGTATAGATTAGGAAGTGAAATATTGCATAAAGTGTTGAGCAGTGCTGGGATTTTCTTTTTTCATAATAACAATACCACACATTCATAATCGGCTGAAAATTATAAATAATTCTTAAGAGAGTGCCAACAAACACGCGTGGTTGCAGAACCGTAAAATGGATGTTTCTGATTACGGCTTATCGCTAATGTATGATCTCCTGATAAACCCTCTGCACTATCTGTTGCATCGGTGTCCAGAGCTGTTGTAAGCAAGGATTTTTCACATTTATTTATTTAGCTTTTTAGACTTTACTCTTGTAATAAATGCACACTTTTTTGTTTTTCAAAAACAGTGTTATTGATACTACTCCTACTTAAGGAACTGGATACACAACCAATTGCACTAAACTTTGAATAAAAAAATGTCAATAATTGAAAAATAAATATTGCCTGGATAAATATTGTTTTGCGTTTGTGGATAATTTATTTTACGTTGAATTTGTGGTTTCATGTTTTGTCATTATACTACGTTTTAATGGCGCGGTCACGTACGGTATGGTATGGTCAGGTATGTGGACTTGTGGAAATACGTTTGATTTCGTCTAAATCTCAATTTGCCCGATTGTGAAGGCCGTATTGCCTTAACGTTTTGCTTTCTTGTCCATGACAAGAATGTGTTTTACTCCTATGTACTTTATTAATGATTTTTCAAATTCAATTTTCACTTGTTAGTATGACAATGCGGTTCTGGATATTGTTTTTAAAACTTCATATTAAACTAATTGAAAAGTATCTCTTGAATGGGTTGAATAAAACGACAAGTTCTTTCATGCTTGCTTGTCAGATTCAAACAGGAAACTTGGAACTTGGAAAAGTCGAGCTGCCGTTTTCCCATTCATTTCTCTATCACACCAAGGAGTAAACAAACGACCTTGCTATGAAAATGAAAGATTTGTTTGCTCAATCATCTGCTTAATTTTATTAATCATTATCCTCGAAAGAGTTGCGAAACTTTTTCCATGAATTATACAGGGAATTATTTATAATTTTTGTTTCCTGCCACAGATGCAACGTCAGTGAACAGTCCGTTTGCCGACGATAAATGACATAATATTTTATGAATAGCAGCAGCAGAATCAGCAGGTGGATTGTTGTAAGTGCGGTGGTTGATTGCTATTCTCATTAAAGATATTAGAGACTTCTATCGGTTTTACTGCAACTGCTGTCGAACAGCGAATAGAAAACGATGATACTAAATTAGTTTGTTTATTAGAAAATTTCTTTTTTTTCCTCTTCGCTCTCATGCAAGTCGTCATAAATAGTATGGTTTTTTGAAGAAATATATAATAAGTAATAGTTAATTATTGGAATTTAATTAAGATGATGCAGACAATTTTTAAGCAATCAATTGCTTACAAAAACAACCCAACAAACTATTTTAAGCATTTTTATAAAAAATTCTCATGTCAATCCCTCATCCAAATTGTATAAATTAAAAGGAAATAAAATCTCTAAAAAACCAAGCAGCAGCAGTCATTTCATTAATAATAGCTTGTTTTAGTGGTAATGTACGCTGCACTTTTTAATTATAATGAAGCAGTGAAAAGAGCACGCACAAAATGTGTAGCTCTCCAAATATCTTAAATGTTATAGATTATCGCCTCCTTTTTCTAGTCAGAATGCATAAAACGCTGAGCGTATTTCAGAGACCTTGCTTATCTTTTTTTATATCACTTGTAGAAGATTATATAATATAGCAGCAGGAGCTTCATTATTAGTACAACAATTAACTGGTTTGAGCAGACGGACGTGAAAAGTTTTACACCCATATATGGAGAGAATCCTGACTGTGTGTACCACACACAACAGTACATCGTTATACTATTGTTTATAGTAATAATGATAATGGGTAATTGTCAAGTATAAGGCAGAGATTATCCTCATTACACGCAAGAAGTATTGTAATATTTGTGTTGTTGGCATAATTGTTATTCTTTTATAACCCTGACAAAAGCGTGTATTTATTTTTCTAGGAGATTCGATGTATAAAAAGTTGTGTATTTTTAGTAGCTTTCAGTGTTATCGCTTGTTTGTTAAATAGCAAACAAATTGGCATAAAATACAGCAGCGCTTATTATTATTTAATGTCCTAACCTTGGCTAGATAACTTATGGGCACGTTCATTGCTGCGCTGAGTAGTACAAGTCCTTTGGAAGGATATCATGATGATTTATCTCAAAATAGTCACAACTTTAAAAGAGAGCATTTCGATGAATGCAAAAACAGAGCAATATGTAAGCAGCGACGATGACATGCACGAGTTTATTGCATTCATTCAATTTTAAAAAGAAAAAAAGCTTTTACGCCAATCAACTTTTTATAACCCTGGATCAAGGACATTGCGTACGTAGATGGATTTGTCATTATTACTGTAAAAACACTAAATTACTTATAAGCTGCTTGTGTAAAACTATGAAAGGGAAAGTGACAACCCACAGACTTGCGAATGCGTGGGTGTGAAAAACACCGCAAAATGTGCAGGAACAAATGAGTACACCTTAAAAAGACAACTCTTAGCAATAATAACGACGACGTCTTCTAATCAGCTTAATAGTATAATATTAGGATAGTAGTTGCATTGAAGAACGTTTTATATTTTTGTAATTTTCGCCAACAACAGCCTTTTCTGTCACAATAATTAGATATCCTTCAATCTATTTATTAAGCTAAAAGTTTTCTAAATACTCCACACTCAAGAGTATAAGCTTATACCGGAAACCAACACTACCTTAACTGTACAGTGTGCATTTTTCCCATGCACTTGCCATCACAATAATTAATGTGGCAATTTTCATTAAGCAGCAAAACACCGTTTGGGGTTTGAACCATGGTTTTTTTAGGCTTCATCTGAAAATATTTTTTGAACTGATTGCAAAATAAAGTGGTAATTGAAAAAAAAAATGTATAGATTTTTAGAAAATGAAATTGGTCCGCATCCGTGCGTGTTAGCTGAACGGTGATTTTCTAATTATATTTTTGGAAAAAAATAACAGCAAAAATACGTAGCAAGCCCGTCTCTGTTTTTTCGGGAACAAATGGTTTGAGCTGCTATTCTGTTAAATACTGACTCATTTTTTTAAACATGACTAAACTATTCCAATTTGTTCGTAAAATTATTTTGAAAATCCGCAATCTTTGTTCTTGTCGTCGCGATAGGAGAAAAACATGCTTATCGCCAGAGATATAATTGATGATAATTAGCTGTAATGATGATTAAAATAGATCATTCGTCAAAACGCATAAATCATTTAAATTTCAAAAAATATCCAATAAAAACTTTGGCGATCTACTTTTAGTTTTGATTTTA
>JAANSP010000878.1:0-18002 GCA_036850745.1 Homidia socia
ATTGCATAGTTTCAATGGATTTGCCTTCAGGGCACAGTTTTGCAAAGGAATTTGCTACTATTATCAGAACGATTGCTGTTTACAGCAGGTAACATTATTATGAGAATGTTAACGACTATTTACATGCATGTGCGTATATTATTTGCAGCGGCAGCAAAAGAATGGAATACCATGTCAGCAGTGTAAATCTCCCCCACTTGATAAAAATATCAATGGGAACATTGTCACCGATATCTGCAACATATTTGTTTGTTTGCACCACCAACACCTTTTACATTTTATCTGTAACTGTCCTCAACTGTGTGTATTGTGTGCACCGTACAGAATGATACAATAGGTAGCGAGAGGGCGACTTAGTTTTTGCTTTTGTTGGTAATTACAGTACATCTTATTTGTACTGTATCTTAAGTGTTCAGTTGATGAACCTTTATCGATATTATTATGTGTAGATGGTGTCAATTGCGACGTTGCGCTAATGAGTAGAAATGGTTTGCAATTATGAATGAAGCTGTGCAGCACCTCTCTTCTAGGTTTCTGCAATTAAAATTAGCAACTCACTTCTACTGTGAGCTTTTTTATTATCCAATTCTCTTCTTTTTTCATGTAGACCAACCCATCCTATATCTACCAAAACCCAAGTGTTGCTTTGCTTGGGTGTCTACAGCAGTCTGCTTTATACTTTTGTATTATTGCTTATATAATACAAGCAGTACTATTTTTAAAGTAGGTTAAAAGATAGATTATCATTGTTATTTTTCCTATATCAACACTTAAAATCATTGTTTTGTGCAATAGCATCTCATTCATTGTTATTATCTTTTTTTCTTCTCATTATTTGAGCCTTGATTTGAAAAATCATCGCAGTTATAGTCGTCGTAATGATATGCAATGATGAAATTTATTAGTGATAATCTAATTTCATCACCATTTTTCTATAGCATTGTGAGTGTATCGAGCCTATTTATGGAGTTTTTATGTGTTCATTTTTACTGCAGTGTGAGTAAGAATAATAATATTAATGCCAAAGTTGAAACAATGGTAAAACCAAGACCGGAAGCCATTTAGCCATTTTTATTAGCTTTTTGTTACAAGGGATTTAACTAGACGTTACGCTAACATAGAAATAAAACCCATACCCCACGGATTGCACAAGGAAAAAGAAGTTTACCTACTATATATGTACCTGTAGCAAGTCATTTATTTTCTAGTATTTTATATTCAAAACGGATTTTTTTTGATTCCAGAAATTGAAGACACCATCATTTCTTAGCAATATTTGTTCAGTGTATTTTGAGGGCTGATTGACTGGTAATAGTATACCTTAATACGTAGTTGTGTATATATCTTTTAAAAACTGCTGGTGAGGCCATGAAAGAAAATGTGTGTAAACTTTTTATAAACCCAGCAGCCCCATTATAATGGAGCAGTCACAATTATAATTATAGTTGTGGCAAAATCAAGTGCGCGTTATAAATTTATATTATTATGATGATCATCATGAACTTTGGTGTTGTGTGTGTAGTCAATACCCTGAGCAAAAATAAAGATAGATAATAATAGTGAATGACACATGTGGGCGCAAATGACGAAAAGGAAATGAATTGGCCTTCTCTTCGCTTTACGGCATTTATCAAATAAAATTGAATATCCTGCTACTACACACCACGCATACTTATGGCTTGTTATTATATTGCCATTTATTTTCTGTTTGATCAGAACATGTGAACAAGTAGCTATACAAGTATTTTGTTGAGGAAATACAGGAAAGAACATCAGCGCAAAAATAAAGGAAGCATGTCAGTTAAACACGCACTTAGATCAGCCAGGGAAGGTTGGATATAACAAAAGAAGAAAAAACACTTTTGTACTGTACCCACGTATAAGTGTATGCCATTGTTCACATGCTATGCATATAGATTGTTTGGTTTGGCAAATTTATATAAAAAGCCAGCGAATTGGTGAACAGCGGCATTAGTAGCAGCATCAATATTTTTGTTGCGAATCCGTTCCTTTTTTCAAGTTTAATCTGATAGGTCAGCAACTGATAGAGATTAATTGACTTTGATAAACATGACATTATGCTAATGACTTTTCGAGTGGTTAAATAGGTACATGTAAATACAATATAGTATAGGAACATTATTTATTTGGTTTTTTACGCTAATGTTTGTAAGCATTGCGTCAGTGTGTAGTATAAATACATTCATTAATATAATGCGATTTCCTTTCTACTCCAATTACGGCAGAATTGGAGGTTGAAGAGACGAGCCACTAGAGATCCATAGATAGTCACAAACTCTGTTTGTACAATATCATTGACCATGTATTACAATATATTATGATCAAATTATGAATGGAAATGGCCATTTAAGAGAGTAATAATATTTGCACATTGGTGTATTGACCCAGTGTTCGTTTCACTCGAAATACAGCAACACGGCGCGGTGTTATCATCTTGTAAATCACACCGAACTTCGATTCTGTCAGTAAAATGTCCACTTTCAATAAAGGAAAATTTGCACATTTTTGTAATTTTCATTGGCCCTTGACATCATCATGCTTTTAAAAATGTAAACTTTCTTTTAAAACGTAAGAGAAAAACGTAAAAAAACAGTCGAGCAGCTTGTTTGTACTATTTTGTCAATAATGGAATTTTTTTTGTGACTTTGAATTTTTTATTGTGACAAATAATATAATCCAATTGCTCGACAAAATTTTTACTTGATTTTATACTTTCCGCCCGCCCATAATAAGCTTTGTCAATAAGGTTTTTTTCAAGTTACTGCAAAAATGTACATGCTCTTTCAATAATAGTATTATTAAGCGATTATGTAGCAAAAAGGGGTAAACAAATGCCTTGTTACCATATTATATATATGAACAAGAGAAAATTTCAGCAAAATAAGACAATTGCTTGACAAATTTTTACTTAATTTTATACTTTCAGTTCGTCCATAATAAGCTTTGTCAATAATGTTTTTTTTAAGTTACTGCAAAAATTTACATGCTCTTTCAATAATAGTATTATTAAGCGATTATGTAGCAAAAAGGGGTAAACAAATGCCTTGTTACCATATTATATATTTGAACAAGAGAAAATTTCAGCTTATCAAGTTCTTTTATGTTTTCAAATTCTGCCCAGCTACTATCCATGTGAAATTGCAGCAGCTATTTATAGGCAATATGAACACTCCTTGTCCATTTTTGCGATTATGACTGGCAATGCTGCCATAATATCCTATCTACAAATACGCCTACACAGATAAATAATACAATTGAATAGTGTATGTTCCTGTATATATCAAGTTCTTTTATGTTTTCAAATTCTGCCCAGCTATTATCCATGTGAAATTGCAGCAGCTATTTATAGGCAATATGAACACTCCTTGTCCATTTTTGCGATTATAACTGGCAATGCTGCCATAATATCATATCTACAAATACGCCTACACAGATAAATAATATAATTGAATAGTGTATGTTCCTGTATGAAAGCATTATTGAGTTTCCACATAATAAAATAAAACGTCTCAATATGAGTATTGAGTACCTATTAGTGCCATATATAAATAATAAGTTTATCGGATTTACAAGAAAAAATAAAAATATCCTATCCTGAAATGCTGAGAATTTCTAAACACTGAACTTGATGTATGAATCAACAACATACTACAAAAGAAGATTCTGTTTATTCAGCCGGTTTTTTGTTTTACTTTAGGATTATGACCTCGTACATCAGGTTTTATGATGACTAATTCAATTCAGCTTTCTTGTACTCCGACCATGCTAAGCGACCCTTGGTGCAGATTCGCACTCACAGACTGCGTGATAGAAAAAGTCCATAGTAAAAGAAGACGTATTGCACTGCATAACTTGGAAAAAAGATGTATGCGAACATCAACGAGCATTTTGCTATTACATTAAATCAAGATAGGAGCCCGAGATTCGAGCTGATAAGACCTTGTCTACTTTTACATAAAATTTATTTATTTATTTATATTCCTGATGTTCTCTTAGGCTCACCTGCAAAGTAAACAAATAAAAAAGAGTAACAGCAAACAAATGGAGTATAATGCAAAGAAAATTTGCCGAGAGATTATTTGTCATCCTGAAAGAGAGGAGGAGGAGGTGGTGGTTTGCTTGAGATTTCACATTTGAGTTCACATCATGGTAGCAGGATGCTGTGCCTCAAATCAGTTTGCTCACTTTTTCACTTATACCATAAAACGGCAGGAAAGAGACATTTGAGTGAGAATGATAATCCGTGTCGTGTGTGTGTCAGTATAATAATCTCTTAGGCTCACCTGCAAAGTAAACAAATAAAAAAGAGTAACAGCAAACAAATGGAGTATAATGCAAAGAAAATTTGCCGAGAGATTATTTGTCATTCTGAAAGAGAGGAGGAGGAGGTGGTGGTGGTTTGCTTGAGATTTCACATTTGAGTTCACATTATGGCAGCAGGATGCTGTGCCTCAAATCAGTTTGCTCACTTTTTCACTTATACCATAAAACGGCAGGAAAGAGACATTTGAGTGAGAATGATAATCCGTGTCGTGTGTGTGTCAGTATAATACATTTTTAGTGCAGTTTCACTCAACCTACACGAAAGGACATTTTAGTCAACATTGAAAATTTTGCAGAATGCAAAAGAGTGCACGCTGCATGTATTATTCGTTTTTGGTGAAGGGTTGCTCACATTTTTGGTGTGTGTACTCTATATGTACCAAACACTGACAGTGAGTGGCGAGCCGATTGCCACATAAAATGTCATTAAATTTATTTTTCTACAAATGCTCGAGCAACAAGCACACGCATAGAACAAAAGGATTTTTTTCTGTTCATGAAACGCGATATATGAGCTACATAGTTACGATTTGACCATTAATGAAGATTATTTCAATGGAAAGGCGTCATTATTATTATTGTTATATCATTGTTTCATAAAGTAGTGCAAGGTGCTAGAGTACTTAGGGGTAAGGGACTATGCGATGCGGATGCAATTATTTAATAATATTTAATGAGTTATTATTACAGAATTCATTGCGTGCAACAGTAGAGATTTTTTTGGTGATAGGGCTGAAAGAGTGAACACTTAATTTCAGTGAATAATAAACTCCTTTTTCTTAAAAAAATGTTCATCTTGTTATGCATTGTTCTTTTGAATATTTAAAAAATATTCCTTTTCGTTATTCACGTTAACATTGAAAAGTTTGTTGAATTGCCTAAAAATGTGCTCTCTTACTACTCACAAGTCACAAGTACTTTTGGATTGACTTGTTGGTGATTTTGCATGTTTTCAATGTTAAAAAGTATTTACAAAAGGATTGTGGTGTACATTTTTTCTTTAAAAACTTATTTTTCATGAAAAAAGGATCTATGCATTTTGTTGCGCACATTACATCTCATCCTCTCACACTCAAGATCAAGGTTGTTTAATTTTAAAATAAAATGGCAATGATATGCCTAGTTGCAGGGTTGAAAAAACTTATTTTTCATGAAAAAAGGATCTATGCATTTTTGTTGCGCACATTACATCTCATCCTCTCACACTCAAGATCAAGGTTGTTTAATTTTAAAATAAAATGGCAATGATATGCCTAGTTGCAGGGTTGAAAATGTGAGAATTGGCTAGTACAGTTGTTTGTGAACTTTTTAAAATCACAAATAAGCCTTTCATCTGTAGGATTTTCATGTAAATCCTTTAATTGTTTCAGGAATCTTCTTTGAGATGGGCTATAATAAAACTTGAAATTCAAAAATTGTTTGACTGTGAGTATGTTTTTGATGTTTAATTTTAAAATAAAATGGCAATGATATGCCTAGTTGCAGGGTTGAAAATGTGAGAATTGGCTAGTACAGTTGTTTATAAACTTTTTTAAAATCACATATAAGCCTTTCATCTGTAGGATTTTCATGTAAATCCGTTGTTTCAGGAATCTTCTTTGAGATGGGTTATAACGAAACTTGAAATTCAAAAATTGTTTGACTGTGAGTGTGTTTTTGTTATATTAGCCTTATTACAATGCCCTTATCCGACCACAGAAAAAGAAATTTTTTAACTTTCATTTACTTGAAAAAGTAAGAAAAAAATGACAAACTTATGTAAACTTGTGTAAGTGTAATGCACACCAGCTTTGACATAGAACAACCGAATTATTATAATACGTCTTTAAATTATGTATGTAATAGCTTTCTTTAAATTCACAAAAACGTTTCAATGTACTTTACGCCAAGACAGTACCGAAATAGCATACCAATGCCAAAATATCCGTTTTTATTGAAATGCGGCTAAAGACCAAAGACATTAAACACTAGCGCAGTGAAAAGCTATATGCCATGTTCTCATGGCAACCGAGTGTATGCATTTGCTAAACAAAAGAGCTGGCTTACACAAGACCAGTGTTTGAACCTTCCATTTGGAAGTTGTAATTTCTGTAAGCTTGGAACATGCATAGTGCTAGAGCTCTTACATGTCTCAAAATGTTATAAGATTTAATACAAAGTACGGTTTTCATTTTAAAACACACACGTACTTTATCAAATCCCACATCATAGTGACAAGGTCATATATCTAAGTAAATTATTTATAAAAAACAAAAGTACCTTTATTCCTTTTAGACATACTCATATTACAGTTTTACTTGGTTGTAATGGGTTGGATTACTTTAACAACTTTAAAATATTTTGAAAATTAAAAAAATTTAAACTTTTTATTTGGTTTTTACAGGCGGATGACAACTGACAACAACAACAGAAAAGTAGTTATTTGTGTGATACTTAATTTTCTGCTGTTAAACTTTCAAAGTGAACTCAAGCCAAAATGAAGATAACGAAGATTTTAGCAAAACAGCAGCAGAAATCATCCAGAGAGGAATTAGTGTTGTTACATGACGGTGAAAAATGAGGATAACTACTGATTGTAAAGATACATTTAGACTATTGAACTGTGGCAATTTTTTATTGTAAAAAATCTCTCCAGGAAGACTCTCCTCAATACATTCCTTCCCACGCTCGATTGAAGTTTGAACACAAACTAATAAAACGTTTGTTAAGCTCTTTAGAGAGAGAGAGAGGGAAAAAAGTTGTTTTCGTACTTGCAAAACTTATTGCACAAGTAACATCTCCAGGCGAGACGGTGAGAGGTCGTAATAATAATAATGCCTACAAATCTGAAAAGCCTTCTCAGTCGTTCTCGTTCAAAGAACGAGCTGAAATTGAGAGAAAGTAAAGATGAGATATCTCCCTCTGGCAATAGCAAAGGCAGCAGTAGTTGTAGTAGTGATGGTTGTACATGTGAATCATCGGGAAATCATCATGCCTGTTTGAAGGATGCTTCTTCTTACAGTTGCCGACAAAGTAGCAGTGAAAGTTCTTTATGTAGTGTGACGAAAGCAGGCGGCTCATATTCTTCACAACAGAGTGAAAATGATTCCTCCTCTGACGACAACTGCTGCTACCCGCCACTAGCTTCTGATTTAAGTTATAGCAACAATTGTTGTAGGAGTGATGAAAGTCGAGGAGATTCCTGTTTAATGACGACGGAAAACTTTCTTAAAAGTATAAATAGTGAGACTAGCCCCAGTACAACAAAAGTAGCCATGATACCTTCCTCGGGAAGCTCTTTTCATAACAATAGCTGCTTGCCATCTCAACACCAGCAGCAGCAGCATCATCATCATCACCAACTACACCATCATCATCAAGATGGACACTGTGGAGGAGCTTTTCCTTGTAGTAGCAGCAGTCAGCAGAATTATACTTCGTATGAAATGCAAGGTCCAACCATGGTAGCAGCTGGAAATTCTACCGGGGACTACTGTGGAGGTGGTAGTGACATCATCACCAACTACACCATCATCATCAAGATGGACACTGTGGAGGAGCTTTTCCGTGTAGTAGCAGCAGTCAGCAGAATTATACTTCGTATGAAATGCAAGGTCCAACCATGGTAGCAGCTGGAAATTCTACCGGGGACTACTGTGGAGGTGGTAGTGGTTACTACCTGGGTGAAAACCCAAGTTTGGCTTGTACATCTCGCCTGGTCGGAGTTGGGGGTAGTAACGGGATGGAGCAAAGTGATAATAATGTAGAGATGCGAAGAAACGCAAGTTGCAAAACTCTATTTTTCTCCTGTACAACGCTTCATCATCAGCCAAGTTGTAACTCTTTTGAGTCTAGTCACATGGATTCCACTTCCGAATTTTCCCCTGGATCTTGTGAGAATCCTGCTGGTTTTTGTGTAACATCCTCGTCTGGAAATGCCGCAGCTGTTTCGTCGTCGTCATCTATAAAGATACCAACTTTGAGCCACCAACAGCATCACCAGCAGCAGCACCACCACCACCATCAGGCAAGGACGAATGTAGCTGATGGCTGTGGCTCCTTGGCATATGGACCGCCATCAGCATCACCATGTTGTACTTCTTCTGCTGCTAATGTGAAAGATGGATCTCCTTGTCAAAGTTTGTCACTGAGGAAATGTGAGACTGTGTTGGCTCTTTCTAACTTTAACGGCAGCGGCATCACCACCACCAACCCTATAACTTCAAGTAATGCAAAGTCCTACATAAGAAATCCCACTTCTTCTTCTTCTGGAGGAGCACCAACAACTTATTCCAACTTTCCTGTAACTACTTTGTCGACAACGGGCGCATCACAGTTGTCATCGTCCTCGGCGGCGGCAGCAGCAGCAGTTCCCTCCAGTAATGTGGGTGGGAAAGTGAAAGTAATGAAGGAAAAAATATTTTCAACGTCATCATCTGCTCTAAATTGTCTTCTCCATTCCTCCTCGCGAACTGGCAAACTTTTATCAGGATGGAAACTCAGCTCAGCCAATAGTTCGTCAAATAGTGGCAGTAATAGTAATGTGGGTCGTATCAGTAACATGTTACAGTGGGAGCAGTGAAGGAAGTAATTGTTTGGGCGTAAATTGTCATCAGCCAAATAAGCATTTCTTAGGGCCCTCTGGCATTTCCGCAACGCCTGCCGCCAGCAGTAGCGGTAATGGGAGTGGTGTTAGTAGTAGTAACGGCAACAACAGTACAAGTGATAACAATAAGGTAGGGTCCAGTGCCTTCGCAAAAGTCACTGGGAATCAACATCCTCCTTCTCATAATCATCACCACCATCACAAATCCAGAAGTCAGCTATCCATTTCGGAAAACAGCTTCAGCAATAGTCCTGCCCCACTGACTCCAGTTAATCGGCTGAGAAGAAATGTATCTGTCAATAATACCAGTTTATTCTGTCCTGCTACCAGTGGTGGTAGTCTAAGTGCCCATTCATCCTATTCTCGATCTAGTAGCGTGGCTTCGTTCGGATGGAAGGAGAAAGAAGATCCATTTGAGCAAAGTCTCGAATGCCGACTTTGCCTGTACAAGGTTCGTCTAGAAGATACAATGGAAATCCACGCCTGTTCCTGCCGATATTGCAAAGACGTAAGTCATCATCATCATTCTAGAGAGAATGGTCAATTTTTTCTCCTTATTGTCCTCCCCCATGTGTACACATACAATAATAATATATTGGAACTGGTAGTAGTGGACTCTACACACTTTTTTTATGTTTGACATTAAATTACAAATACCAATCGAAAAAGTTTTTTTTGGAAATGCTATTGCATAAAAGCATATTATTTGTGTAAGTGTATTATGCGTTATAATACTTTTACAGTTACTTAAGTAGTATTTTGTCGACAGAGAAAGCTGTGGCACTGGTTTCAATCCTCTTGTCCTACTTCATTTTTTGACCCGTTGAAGCAGAACAAACTTGAACTGGAGTAGTTTCAGTTTCGCCAACTTGCTAACAGTTTTATGTTGGTAACAACACAATGCACTTATATGGCTTGCTCGTAATAGTAATAATCAAGTTTGTTCTTGGTAATCCTCTTGTTTCGTGTAGCTGGTGCTTTTACGAAATGGAGGATTTATGAGTGTGCATTACATATCATTTATTTCTTATATAATCTCAAGGATGGCAGGGAAGCCCAGCAAAAGTGACATACAAAGTTAATATAAAAATACAAAGTTCAGTCTGAAGAAAAAAAAGTAGAAACTAGATTTGACAGTCAATAACTCTTTAGTCCAAGCAAATTCACAAAATCTCTCAATATTTCTGAAATCTTTCCAAAATGTATTTGTCAAAACGTTTAGTTGTTTTGTGGCAGTCCTTGTTTTTTCCACTGTTTTCTTCAATTAATATAAATTGAACCATGGAATCCCTCCGAGATTAATGTAGACTTCAGAAGCAGGACAAATATCATACTACTAGCTGCGGCTTTAATTTTTGCTAGTACGCTTGCTGCAGTGTTGTTGTTGTGTTATCATGCAGGGCTTTTACTTTTGATTTCAAAATTACTCTAGTCGTGATACGGATGTATTTCCATTAATCACCACGAAAATGCGCACACAACACACAGTCTTCTTCAGCGAGCAAAGAGTTATGTGCATATATTACGTACAAGATAGGTAGAATGGATGCTTAGTGCGTGGGCGGATGATGTGGATTAAAGGGATAAGAGAGAAAGTAAATAATAGTAGGCACACTTTTATGTACTGTTTAGCCGATAGTTTCATGTAGAGTAGAGAATGCTTGCTAAATTACAAGCATGAAATGCAATCTTTTAAGCAAGATTTATGTTGCAAACTCACGCTCGAAAGTATATAAATTAGTTTTCTTTTCGAGCTTGAAGTTTCCTTTTCCTTCTGTAGTACATATAGAAAGTATCTCATCCTTCTGACATGTGTAAGGTTTCACGTACACAATGCTTAACTTTAATGTTATCAGTGGTTGATGAATGAATATGGGATTATATTTTTAGTATTGAAGAAGAAATGCGCGATATTTAGTACGTGCACGTAAAATGGAAACCGAATCATGGGAGTAGAAAAGAAATAATTATACATAATATGCTGCTGATAATGCCATTTCTCATTACTGCTGTTTGAGCAAAAAAAACATTGCACTGAAAATGTAGAGTTTTTTTGGTTATTTACCATATAATAAAACGCTGGTTCATTATTTTTCTTTTCAGTGCTTGATTACCTACGTAAGCTTCGAAATACAACAAGGTGCTGATGAGATAGCATGTCCTGACGCAAGCTGTGAGAAGCAGGGAGTTATGGGACTTTTGGAAGTGGAACAACTCGTGCCGCCGATGCTGCTGGAAAAGCATAAGAAATTTAGACTATTCAGAGGTAAGCTAAGCTACATTATTTTTTTAGAAATGTGGAATGGAAGTTGTATCGTTTTGCTCGGCACGTTCCTTTTTGTATATAAAATTAGAGACTTTGAAGAATAAAAGAGGGAAAAAATTAAGACGGTAGCCTGTGACGCTGCTGGTGGGAATATATAAGCAAGTGAAAAAAAAATTGGAATGACGCGCAAAAAATACATATTTATGTAAATGTCGAATTATCATCAAACATCCGCGTTCCTAACGAACCCTTTTCATTTGTCATTACCATTACAGAGGTAGAAGAAGGATAGCAACTTGATGTGGTGCCCATCACCGGGATGTGAAACCGTCTGCCAAATTCAGGACGGTAGTAGCATATTGACAGGAGGTTTTGTTACGGAGAATGACAGCCGAACAGCAACTCATGGAAGCGCTGCTACTTCAGGAGGATCACGTAGTCTCCCTTTTATAAACTGTCCCACATGTCGGAAAGCCTATTGTGCGGAGTGTAAATTGAGTTGGCATCCGGACTCAAGTTGTGAGTCTTTCCGTCGGAAACTCATCAAACAAGGCAAGTTGAGTTCCGAAGATGACGAGCTATTTTCATTGGACTCCATCAAGAAGTGTCCGTTTTGTCACGTGTAAGTATTGTAACGGGTTTTATTAAACATTAGACAAAACAAGAATTTAGTAGGAACATAAGGGTAACTAAATTGTTCCATTTATTTGGTTTTTAGACCTATCGAAAAGGATTCTGGTTGTGCTCAGATGATGTGTAAACGTTGTAAGCACGTCTTTTGTTGGTACTGTCTCGCATCGTTGGATGTAAGTAAAAAAAATTATTACAACTTTATTTCGCTGCTGCTGCTGTTGCTTTCCCTCGGGAATATCACTTTAAATTGCTCTCATACACAATGCTACCTTTCATTTTCTCTTTACTCCTAATAACATTATTATTCCTCATCTCTTCTCATTCCGACAGTGCGGTGTTGTTACAGGGATTGCCTATATATATATTCTGTTGTATAATGCGTACATGTAACCTCTTTTAAAGCAAAACGTGTTGTTCAAAGCTAGCACGTGAAACAATTTCACTGTGAAAATGACTAAAGAAAGCGTCTATGTTGTCCACAACACAAGTTGAAGCAGGGTGTATACCACCACCACCACCACACTATATTTTCTTCTGAGAAGTACAACGTCTATTGTCTTAAGGTCAGCAGAAAAGTGACTTTTGCGTTTTCCTTAACACAAGTCCTCCTGCATATCAAGCGACATTTACTTGACACACGCTTTGAATTATTCCATCCTACATCTACCCGAGCAAACACTATCATTCTTCCAGCAATGGAGATAATGCAACGTGATATGATCGTAATGTAATTTTGACTCTGTGTATACAAGTACCTACATCTAACCGAGTAAACACTATCATTCTTCCAGCAATGGAGATAATGCAACGTGATATGATCGTAATGTAATTTTGACTCTGTGTATACAAGTAAGTATTACTATACACTGTTAGTGTGTCCCTCGTTGTTTTTCTCTCTCTTGCCATAATATCGCGTTACCATACTACTACTTCAACAAAGATATAAGAGCTTCTTCATGATGGTGATGGTGATGATGATAGCAAAGAGAGTAGCTGAGTAGCAGGCGCAGTGGTCCAAACTCTTGGCAACTCTAAGGAATTTACGTTATAGCTTCAACCTCATTATTTTGTCTCAACTATCTTGTTATAGTGTTCTGGAATTAGTTGTGAATGAGATTTGCAATGCAGATGTGTTTCCACCACTATCTCTCTTATTTCCTTCATGACTATCTGCTACTGAGATTTAATTAAAAGAACGTAAACTTGCACTCCAACTTGGTCCATTTGTTACTCTGGACTTTGGTGAAAGTTGACACTTTCTTTTTCTATACTAGCTTTCTTCTTCTTTGCCGTCATGTATGCTCCTACTTATTATTACCAGCCAACCAAAACTAGCCGTGTATCTGGAAAAGCTTTACATTGTCTGGGTGTTTCCGTCAGATAAGAAGAAAATGTATGCCTTTTATATACACGTACCAGCAACGGTATTGTTTGTACGGCTCAATCTGCATAGGACCACAATATACAGCTTTTTTGTTATAAGAATAGAAAAACTGAATGTTTAATATAATAATAATAATAATAATAATAATAATTACTTTTATTATTGTTCTATAACGTGGGTGGTAAAAGTAAACTAGTGCCTTTCACTATATAAATTACTTTTTGTGTTCCATTTCATAGTAGAACTCTCCTTGGAAAACATGCACGGGAAATGTAGTAAAAATCTTTTTAGATGATGATAAAGGTAAAATGTAGAACAGTGGTTGTAACAGGAAGGGCGAGTAGGGACACGAGTGAGACGACGTGACGTTAATGTATATGGCAAGTCATGACCACACTCTGTGTAACTTGATCTAGTAGTGATGAACGAAATATATACTTTCTAGTTGAAAAGTTTACTGCCTTGTAACAACAGCAAACATAAAAGAAGACAAAGAAATGCGAAAAGAGAGGTCCTGTGTGGTGGCAGACAGTCTGCAGAGGGAATACTACGAGTACGCATGATGATGTTGTTGAATTGCCATTATTAAATATTTATACAGCTTTTTGTAAAAGCAGAACAGTGAAATACCCAAAGGTGGGTTGTTATTTTCTCTCAACATTCCACGGAACAATGAAAAGATAATAAAATAACGCTTTTACTCGTCCAGCCCATTTTCTTGGTAAACACTTTTTTTTCTTTTCTCGGTAAGGCAGCCATCTGGTTTATACTACTATGCCTTTTATTTTTGCTGATATGTTTTGTACTAATCATCAATATGATAGCCATGATTATCATAATATAAGTGTATATACGTAAATCAGAGAGAAGGAGGTACGTGTGGCGTGTTCCTGTTCATTTTGCAAATGAGAATCTAGTTTTTTGGCACATGAACATGCATGCACAGTATACCACACACTGTCAATAATATAATGAGACAATGCCTTTTATTTTTGCTGATATGTTTTGTACTAATCATCAATAAGATAGCCACGATTATCATAATATAAGTGTATATACGTAAATCAGAGAGAAGGAGGTACATGTGGCGTGTCCCTGTTTATTTTGCAAATGAGAATCTAGTTTTTTGGTACATTAACATGCATGCACAGTATACCACACACTGTCAATAATATAATGAGACAGTGAAGGTTTCATTCATTCATAAGGTTTCTCGGGAGTTGTCCGGAACAGTAGCGGCAAAACTTGTCTTTACTACCAACATTAACACTGTAACTTTGTTATATTATACGACTATTATCAAAAGTAATCTGGGAGATGAAATTGATTCTGTGAACCATCATCATCTTCATCTCATACCATTCAAGTAACCCTATCAAGTGTAGCAAAACCATGATATTTTTAGTTTAGCCCTAGCTAGTCTCTCCTTCTCGGAAATTATTAAAATGAACAGCATGCATACACATAAAAAATAAACATTTTCTGCACAATAAATTTTATAGAAGTACTATTAGAGGCAGCACATATTATGAAATGACCTATAGGTTCATATAATTTTTTCTTTCTTCCTTTTCTCATTCTCCTTTTTTAGCTTCGTCCATCTAGTTCACACTGTTTTTATTTGGTTTTTTATGCTTATGTACGACCACCTATTTCTTAGATTGCATTCCATAAAAAAGAAAATGTCTATGCTTGCTTCTATTTTACATTTACTACTACGTGTGCCACATACACTGTATATATATTATATCTGTATATCCTTCTCGCATGCAGCAATAATTTTTTTCGTGCAATATGATTACAAAAAACATTGTAAGTCAAGCATAAAATAATACTGCATTTTTATGGTACTACTGTCAACAAAAGGGGTAGTACAGACAGAGAGTCGCGCACTACACATGTTATTATTATGCAAGTCTTTATTACTGTGTCAGTCAGAAGTCACTAAAGTAAGACTTTTTTTTACTAAAGAGATGTGCATTCACGTTCTCAAATATTTTTTTTAGAAAAAAAGACAGTGAACCTTGCCTTTTTTACTATATTGCCTTCAACCTTACTTCTCTTACACATGTGCTCTTCTTTCTGCTGCTACCTGAAAAGTACAATGCATTACACATGTAACTTGTGTAGCACATGAAGAAACGACATGAACAGTTGCTGTAGAGTAAAAGATTGTAATTGTGTTGGTTCAGTATAGTGAGCAGAGTGAGTGAAACACATGAAATACGATAGGTAGCGGCAGTTTACTGACAGGATTTGGAATATGTTGGTTGTAAAAAGGAGAAGAAAATAAGTTATGAAAGCATTACGTATCGTATTAAATAGGTATGTTGGATGCGTTCAATATTGCTACATCAGCAGCACAGCAATCCACTAGATAGCATAATATATATACATAGTTAGTTACATGCCTCCAGTGAAAGTTTTGGCTGACTGCAGGGTGAAAAGGAAAATAGATACATGAACAACGAACATCATGCCTACAACATGCATAAAATACTATAGGTATTTGTTCATCTCTTGTTCTACACTACTAGGTTTTTAAAGCTATATGTATTTACGTTACGTACAATGTGCGATGCATTATTATTTCATAGAGAAAAAAAACTTACCATACTCATTCAATTGAATGTAACAAGATGAGACTAGTAGAAAGTCAAAATTGTTCATAGAAGAGAAGAGACAAGGAGGATGTGTGCGAGGAGCTCTGTGGAACGAGTGCATGTAATCTTTATGAGATGAGACGAGGTACTTGGTACGTGCATTTTCTAGTCATGATTCGCTGTAAAGGGCACTCTGTACATATTACTTGCATTAAATTATAATATTATGTTGAATGTAAAGTGCTATGTACATATCTATATATACCTATGTAGTAGTACTGACTTGTTAGTATGCATGAGTCCAACTGATGAAGAATTGGAAACATGGATGGAAGGAAGGAAGCATGTGTGTGAAGAAGGGGAAAAAGAGTGTGTGTATACTTAGTAGCATTATACTTTTTTTGAAAAATGAATAAAATCATATGTAATAATAATTTACTAGATTTAAGAAGATTTCTCTGAGTACCACCATGTTCCCTTTTGTGCCATATTATTTTGGAACTTTTTTTGCAAAAAATACTTTCATTCTTCATCCGTTCTTTTCGTCCGTGTGTGAGTGTAGAAAAAAATGATGAGAATTTCTGTATGAATGAATGCTTGCATACGCTTGCTATTTTTTNGTTCTTTTCGTCCGTGTGTGAGTGTAGAAAAAAATGATGAGAATTTCTGTATGAATGAATGCTTGCATACGCTTGCTATTTTTTATGGCATTTAGTAGTCATACTTAAGTCATATAACAACAGCAAAAGCAATGCATATGCATAATATATAGTACGTTTTGTCTGTGTCACTTGTGTGAGTGAGTGCTCATGAGCCTTCTTCTTCTCGCATCATCCACATTCTTACGAGAATTTGCAAAGAATAAAAAGCAAAGAAAAATGGCGGAACGAGTGGAAAGAAGAATAAGAGCAACGGCGGCAGGAGTAGCATAAGAAATAGAGAAATGGTTTAAGGGTGTTAGCAGCAGAAAAAAGGTAAAGAGAGAGAGAACGATGGATGGATGGAAGAAAGAGGAATATGGAGGAGTAAAGTAAGTTGAATAATGCATGGCATGTAAAACGACGCGTAGTTTCTCCGAATGAAAGTGATTGCTTGTGTCCACCAGTATCACCCACCAACCAACACCATCCATACATGTAGAAAATGTTGGTCGGTCGTCGTGTAAGTGAAAGAAGGAGGAAATTCTGTGTGTGTGTTTAGAGGCAGAGAGAAAGAGAGGGAAAACGCATATAATCTAATATGCATGCTGAGGTCACGTTTGGGTTTATTTGTCCTTTTCCTTTATGGTTTTTCATTTCATCTCTTCTTGTTGACTTACTTTTCTTTCTTGCCGCCGTCACGCTTTATTCCCATATAAAAAACTAAAGCAAGACGACACCCACGTATGTTATTGCATACTTCACTTTTTATACTATTCTTTATGACATTTTAACGTCAGGTCGCCGCGTTTGGTTTCTGGTGGATGAGATGGCATGTGCTGTGCACTGAATATGTATGTCCGATCTCTGACTGGAAATCATCATCAAACATAGCATTCTCTCACACTCAACCTCTATTCCCAATTTTTACTATTATTATACACAAAAGTGAAAGCAGTCAGCAGTTGTTGTGATGATCTTGTTGTTGTTGTTGTTGTTGATGATGATGATATTTACGTTTTGTTCCTTTTTTGTTTTTAGGATGACTTTTTGCTACGACATTACGACAAAGGACCGTGCAAAAACAAGTTGGGACATTCCCGCGCGTCCGTTGTGTGGCATCGTGCACAAGTTATTGGAATATTTGCTGGATTCGGAGTTCTTGTCCTTCTTGCGTCGCCTTTACTAATTCTCGCTGCACCCTGTCTCCTTTGCTGTCGATGTCGGTACTGTGCCAATAAACTCGACCCGGAAGAATCTGATCTAGTCTGATATGCAGTTTAAAATGTTATTATTATAAGGCGCATATACATCATATATACAAACTGTATCATATTCGTCGTCACCAATATAAATCATATAATACCCATATTAAATGATAATCTTTCCTATACATCCATCCCGTCTCTAATTTTAGGTATCGATGTTTTATCATATTTATATATTTCACAAAACACATATATAATTGCATACAACTAAAATACCTTGGGGTATAGTGTAATCGGTATTTTATAGATTAACTTGTTAAGAAATTGAAATTTACAAGGTG